>RCUC01118526.1:0-19036 GCA_003697995.1 Taxidea taxus jeffersonii
TATATATATATATATATATATATATTTTAATAAAATTATCTCAGTCTTCTCTAAAGTTTCATTTCATGATTAATAAATTTGATATTATCAACAACTTTAATTGATATGTTTGTATTTTTAAATGAGAAAACACTGTTTTTATAATGCACTAGGGACATGCTTAGCTTAGCAAATTATTCTAAATGAAGTATAGTCTCAGTTCTAATATATGTAATGGAATAATTTGTAAACATTTAAGAAACAAGAGTTTTACCAATAGTTCATCTTTTGTCTATATTCATGATA
Source organism: Taxidea taxus jeffersonii (assembly GCA_003697995.1). Taxonomy (NCBI): domain Eukaryota; kingdom Metazoa; phylum Chordata; class Mammalia; order Carnivora; family Mustelidae; genus Taxidea; species Taxidea taxus. The sequence goes on from RCUC01118526.1 coordinate 286, forward strand.
CTTCCCACTGACAAATGCTTATTTTACAAGGTAAAACGTGTCTGATTGGTTTTTCTCTATGTATAGTTCTTTTATTTTTTTATTATTTTTTAAAATATTTTATTTATTTGACAGACAGAGATCACAAGAAGGCAGAGAGGCAGGCAGAGAGAGGGGGAGGCAGGCTCCCCGCTGAGCAGAGAGCCCAATGCGGGGCTCGATCCCAGGACCCTGAGATCATGACCTGAGTGAAGGCAGTGGCTTTAACCCACTGAGCCCCCCAGGTGCCCCTATTTACAGTTCTTTTAAATGCTTCACCAAATTTAGTTCTGCAAAGCCATAGGCCTTGGCATTTTCCTTCTATTACAGTATAAGACATAACATAGACACAACTAAAATTAAAGCCATCATCAAACGAATTAAGCTATCCCACAGAGTAATTGTAGCATGTCACAATTAAACATTCTAGGTGTTTGGGGTCTCCCTGCTGTTTGCTTTGTTTTAAGTAAATGCCAGTTTCCAAAGGCGTCAGGAGCTGAAGTTTAGTGTTTCATTTATTCAAACATCTTCAATGGTTTTTTTTCATGAATTGCAACCAATATTTATGGAATTTATTTACAAAAAATGTCCAATATTGTTCTAGGATACAGAAGCTGTTTTTTTTTTAATTTTAAATTTTAAAAAATATTTTATTTATTTACTTTTTATTTTATTTCGAGCAGGAGAGCAGGGAGAGGGAGGGACAGAGAGAGAGAGGAAGACAGAGAATCCCAAGAGAACCTTGAGCTGAGAGTGCCTGATGCGGGTTCATTCTCAACACCTGACATCGTGATCTGAGCCAAAATCAATAATCAGATGATTAACCAACTGAGCCACCCAGTGCCCCCAGAAGCTGATTTATAAAGTAGGTTTGAAAGGCTCAAATATTTCTAAAATATAATTGATTACTGGCAACAAACAAGAAGAATATATACAGATAAGCTGATTTCATATTTAATACCAGCATTATCAAAAATTACTTTTGAAAACAGCTATTGTTAAATATTTTTCTTCTTTGTTGTCTGTGACTGATTATATTTTAGAAACATTAGAGCCTTTAAAACCTACTTTTTTTTGGATTTTTTATTTATTTGACACAGAGAGAGAGATCACAAGTAGACAGAGAGAGAGAGGAAGCAGGCTCCCCACTGAGCAGAGCCCTATGCGGGGCTCGATCCCAGGACCCTGAGATCACACCCTAGGCAGAAGGCAGAGGCTTAATCCACTGAGCCACCCAGGTGCCCCTAAAACCTACTTTTTAAACTAGCTTCTGTATGCTAATGTAATATTGAGCATTTTTTTGGTAAATAAGTTCTCTAATTATATATATGTATATGTATACATATGCGAATTATGTATATATATATAAAATTGTATTTGTGAATTTTGAAGGTTATGGTTTAATTCTGCTGTTTTTTGATGCTTTCTAAGTGACATTATGAACTATTTCAACCACGATTAACCCCAAGTACATTTGTATTACATAACGTCCTTAATTCAGCAAGACAGTTTTACTATGATGCTTTCCTTACCCAAAACAGTCTTTGTACATTTTCCATGTTTCAAAAACAATGGACGTTCTTCTTTGAGGTTAAAATGCAGGATTCATTGTAGCATTCACAATAGTCTCTGCTCTTTCCCCTTCCACATAAAGAATTTTTAAGAGCTTTACTTTTCTGCCATAAATTTGTTAAAAAAAGAACAACCACAACCTGCTGTTTGACTTAGCGTGATATTTTAGTTTGATGAATGCTGCTTTCCATGCGTCCCCTGCTGCAGTGTTTGTGAAGTGATGCCAGTGCTAATATCTAGTCCTTGACCTTTCCTGTATGTACCCCTCACCCCTATGCACACTCTGAATTGGGAAGAAGACGAATTAGTCAACAAGAAGAATCATTTGATCTAAATGAAAACCGATGATCTCTCTGCGGAGGGCTCCTTGCATAGCCTTTCTTCTGCTCAACATGTCAGACCACCCCTTTGGCCACAGACTTTGAAAAATGATCACATACTTTTGAAGTAGATGCCCCTGCTCCTGACTCAGCATCTGGATTTTATGTGGACTGATTTTATGTGGACTGTGGTATCAATCAGTACGAGCCCGGGGGCAGATGGAAAATATCAACAAGCATTTTCTATAAGTGATGTGCTTGTCAGGAATCTTCCTCGATAACAAAACCATTCCTTGATTTAAAAAAAAAATTATTTGTTTATTTATTTGAAAGAGAGAGAGCAGGGGTAAGGGGCAAAGGGATAGAGAATCAGCATGCGTCTCGTGACCCTGAGGTCACACCTGAGCCGAGACCAAGAGCCGAGGGTGCTTAAGAGACTGCACCATCCAGGCACCCCATGTCTTGGTTTTTTAACACTCATTCAGTTTGTTTGTTGCTGCTGTTTTCTTCTTGATAGCAAAAGGGTTTATTGGAAAAGGGGGCAGCTCAGCGGAGATCAAGGGGTCCCTGCAGGATGGACGGTGTGAGGCAATTGGCAGGGGAAGATGCAAGGTGGACTCCTGCCACACTCGGGGGCTCAGGTGGTCACAACGAAACAAAACCAGTTTTTGAAAAAAGAAAAACCAAAGGCCAAGATTGAAGAATCAAAGAAAAAACCTTCAAAGGACCCACTGCAGGTGAAGATGTTCAAAAGGAATCAAACCACTCCCCCAAACGTTCCGCTCCTATAAGGCTTTGCCTGAGAGTTCTCGGAAATCCTCAACCAAGAGAAAACCTTCTGCCTGGTGAAAGGTTTATTTCCTCACTACAGACTAAAATGAATGCGGCTAATTCTGTAAGTTTAATATAACTTTGATTACAAAGCCAGACAAGGAACAAAATCCATAGCACAGCTCTAAAAATCCAAAGTCTAACATCTAACTAAATCCAGCAATGCATTAAAAAATATAAAATGTCCCAATGGACCTGAGTATATTCCAGAAATGCAAGACTCTCATAATATCAGAAATATTCTATAATTTAATTCACTTCAATCAACTATACAAAAATCATGTCATTGAATACATGCATAAAAGTTTTGATCAATTAAAAAATCTAAATATGCAACAGCTAAAGATTTTATAAAATGGAAACCACCGTACATGAAAAAAAAAAAAAGGCATGTGCAAAAACCTTAGAGCCAACACCACTTACATTAGAAACAACTGGTTGTGCCTCCTTTACTACTTGAAACAAAGCACTCCCATCACTCTACTTAATGCTGAGGGGGTCGGCTGGGCAGGGAAAGCAAAGAAGGAAAAAAGAGAGAACGAAAGAGACCAAGGGACGCCTGGGTGGCTCAGTTGGTTAAGCGGCTGCCTTGGGCTCAGGTCATGATCCCAGCGTCCTAGGATCGAGTCCCACATCGGGCTCCTTGCTTGGCAGGGAGCCTGCTTCTCCCTCTGCCTCTGCCTGCCTCTCTGTCTGTCTGTGCTCGCTCCTGCTCTCTCTCTCTAACAAATAAATAAATAAATAAAAATCTTTAAAAAAAAAAAAAAAAAGAAAGAAAGAGACTGATTTGCAAAGAGGCACCCGACCCCTCTGCCCACATTCACACCCAGCGGCATCCACCTAAGGTCGCAGCCACTACTGCAGTGACCAGCTCCATCTGAATCCCAACCAAACTCACTCTCAGGGTAACCTCCTCCTTGCCCCGAGTGGCGTTCTGTTGTGTCCTGCCCTGTCGGCTCCTGTCGTGCCCCAGCACGAGACATGAGGGGCCCCGACTCAGCACTATGCTTGTGAGCTTCAGGAAAGGGAGTGACCTCGTGTCCCGTGGGCCAACCACTGGCTCACGAGAAGTAGGCAACAAAACGAATTCTACTCTTTTTCTTCCCGCAGACAGACTCTCTGGAAATGCAGTTTACTCCATGATCTGGGGGAGGGTGCCTTAAATCAAGCAAAGAGCTACAATTAGCAGTAGCTAATTTATTGGTCCTCCATTTTTGCCCCGGCATGACCTTGGCATTGGTTCTTCTCCCTGAGATGGCTTTCCCTAGTGAAAAAGCACATACGTCTTAGTGCAAGATTCTTTCTGAGAGACAAAAGCTAAGAGGGTCATTGTTAATATCGGGCCCCAGAATGCAGACTGTCACATAGGGGTTGTGCAGGGCGGCTCGGTCATTGCACAGCCTCGGGTTTCACGCCAACCAAATCCTGGTGTCCATCTGGCAGTGAGAACCATGGACCCTCCCCGGTGTTCTGACTCAGGCTGTTGCCTGTGGCTCCTCGTGAAGAGGAGCAGGTGCAGAGGAAAGTGCTGGCAAACGCAGTAGCCACGGCACGGGAGCAGTTCGGGGAGCACTGGAACCAACAAGGATGGGGTGGGCTGCTTTACACTAACCGCATTTGGAATCTCTGGTAAAAGAAACTAAGTTAGGGCGGTCAGCTCTCAGCTCAAAGTACACCATGGATTCGGAGGGACTTTTCAAGAGATTGTTTTTAAAGACAGTGCATCTCTGTGGGTGCAGAGCAGAATACCAGGGACCTCACAGCCAGGATCCAACTGTAAATGTGGTGATCAGACTGTAGAGAAGATGCCCCTAGTGCCAGTGCTCCCCAAGGTCAGAACTGGAACCCTGGTACGGAAGACCAGAAACCTGACTGTGAGGATAGGGATATTTGGGGGGGGGGGTAAATCTGGAGAGCTTGAATCCTGAGATTCTCATGGAAGGCTTTGTTTGTTTGTTTTTTAAGATTTTTTTTTTTGAGAGAGAGAGATAGAGAGTGAGAGAGCACAAGTTGAGGTCAAGGGTGGGGTGACATGTGGTGGGGGTGGGGCAGGGAAGCGGGGCAGGAGGAGGGAGACAAGCAGACTCTGATCTGAGTCCAGAACCTGGCTTGGGGCTCCATCCCAGGATCCTGAGATCAAGACCTGAGTCAAAACCAAGAGTCGGATGTTTACCTGACTGAGTCACCCAGTGGCCCTGTCCTGAAAGTTTTGATTGGTAGAAGCAATCTCTGATTTTTCCAGGGAAAAGTACCCTCACTCTGGCAAGAGCAAATGCAGCGACTTCATCGAGGCAGGGGTGTGCCACAATGATGCAGACTTTCCTTGGGATCTGCCACCTGGCCTCTCACTGCTTCCAGGTTAAAACCAGAAGCAGGACACATCTCATCCTGACAGGACAATCATAGTTTCTGCTTTGGGAGGAAAAAGCTATATGGCCACAGAAATTGCAGAAACTGGTTAAATGATACCTAAGAGAACAGGGGAACACATGGGTCATAAGGCTGGGTGTTAAAGGCATTGAACAGGAGATTAAGAGGTACTAAGGGGGGTTATTAACAGGGGGTACACAGCTGTGTCAAAGTTTCAGGGTGCTCTCAAGGACACCAGGATGAGGTCCTAATAGCTTAACCGGCTCCTTGAGCCATTTCTACAAAGACTTGACCTGTGAATAAGGTGATGATGCCAGAATTTTTTTGGCACAGTATTGAGGGAAATGTCAGAAGTCTTAGTGAGGTGATAATGTTGAATGAGACTAACTCTGTAAAATGTGAGATACGCCTTCTAATAATGTTCCCTGAGATGGTCCAAGCACACACCTTTTACTAAGAAAATAAACGCACTTCTGAGAGAAGCACAGATACTTGAGAAAACATCGTATTATCTGTGGGCCATGCTTGGTGGTAAGATGTGCTGCTGTGTATCCGTGAGGTTACAGAATGACACCGCAATTCCTGACCCCTTTCGAGACCAGGCAGGTGTCATTACTACAGTGGGCAGTAAGGACGGAGCGCCGCAGTGGTTGCTTGATCATGGTGTTCTCACGGGGAAGAGAGAACCACCAGTTAGCCATGTATATGTGGTGTGCTGTGCGTGGGTGTGTGCATGCACGCACGCAACTTTTCTGCGCTGCTGCGAGTTACACAGTCTGGTAACCTGGAGGCTGGAGGCTGATACCATTTGACAAATGGAACATGGCGGTTCATGGTTCGTCACCAACTATCTAGATCAAAACCAGTTCACAAACCAAGAGCTTTCCACAACGTGAAAAACGTCAGAAATGCTTCTTCAACTTTCCCCAATAAGTTCTATGACTATTTTCCAAAGTAACCACACTGAAGATGAAGGGCAGCATGTCCAGATATTTTTCAGCTAGCAGAAATGGAGCCTGAGTTCGTGTTGGTACCAGGAGATAACTAAAAACATTTTGATTCTCTGGATAGACAAGATGCATTTAGAGGTTGCATGAGAAACTGAGGTTTAGCTAAGGCCTGTTTCATAGTAGGACTAATGGATCTGAAGATTCACCCTGGGATCATTCTTCTGCTTTCCTAGTGTATAAGAAAATATATGTGCATAAATATCCCTTGGGGGAAAAAAAAACAGAAAAAGACAAGAAAACACACACATTTCTCTTCAGAATGGAGGTTGGGTTACTGCACCATTCAAACCACTAAGATCAGCCAAAATACTGGCCGAAGGTGAGTGAAATCTGAAATGAATACTGAAGGAGAAGAGGATGGACACCAGTTATAATGTCAGCAAATTCACAGCAGCAAGACTGCAGCTTGCCCTGCCCCCCATCTTTCCGGAAATCTCTGTGGAGTCTACATCTGGCTGCCATCTTGAAGGGACAGTGCCAGATCTCCTCTCAGGAAACAAGTCACAGCATCTCTTCCTTTTTTTTTTTTTTAATTTTTTTTTTTTTATTTGACAGACAAAGATCACGAATAGGCAGAGAGGCAGGCAGAGAGAGAGAGGAGGAAGCAGGCTCCCCAGCAAGCAGAGAGCCCGATGTGGGGCTCGATCCCAGGACCCTGGGATCATGACCTGAGCCGAAGGCAGAGGCTTTAACCCACTGAGCCACCCAGGTGCCCCACAGCATCTCTTCTCACATTAATAGAGACCCTATATCGTAATAAGATGAAGAGGGCAAGCAACAGTGGAGTGACGGAACGCGTCCGAGAGGGGTCTGAGTGGAGACTCTAGCAGACACATTCTACAGACCACATCAACTTTTATTGGGCTCCTTAACTATGGCTTCTTCCACCATTGATAGGGACAGACTAGTCCGTGACTTAATCAATTTTCACTTGGACACAACTGGAGAGGGCCTTGCCGCTTCCCCAGACTGAGTCCCCTCTGCTTCACAGTAAATGCTGGGACAGGAAGCTTGTAGTCATTGTCCTGTAACCTTTTGCTTAATTGGAAGAGAGAGTCAATGGGTTAATTCTCCTTTTTTTCGCTCAGGACATACTGCCCTACAAAGCAACTAAAATGGACTTCTGGTAGACAAAACCAGCGATCAGGGCTTAGTGGCCACTAGTTTGACAGTGTACGTCATATTGGCTCTCCCTCCTCTGCTTCCCTTTCCCAGATCCTGGATTGTGTTTCTGGAATTGTGCTCTCTAATAAATCGGTAGCACATAAGTCATTTTATGAGATGCTGCTTTCTAGAGGTCCCAGACTAGAACAGAAGGGAGTCAACAAGTGGTATCATGTACAGACAATATGCTCATTGTTAAAGAACATACAATAGAATCATCAGACAGACGTTTAAAACAAATTAGAGTTCTGCAAATTTGTCAAGTACAAGATGATCAGCACTAATGAATCAGAAAAACATCATGAAAAGAAAGTATTATTCACAGTGAGAGTATTAAAAACAGTGCCAATTGAGCACAGAAGAAAAAAAAACACTGAAGCAGATTATACAAAATAAAACACTCACATTGTCATAAATACAAAGGAAACTGTGTCTCATAAAGACAGCCCAAGACGGCGTGAAGAAATGATGGATAGTTAACGTATTGTGTTGGGAAGAAATGGTTCATTGTGTGAAAAAGAATAATACTGAGTCTCCACGTGAAAATAAAAAGTTTTAAGAATTTGACATGAGTCCCTTCTCCAGCTTACAGAAAGTGGTCCCTACAGGGTATTAACCTTGAAGTGCCAATGCGAGAGTCCTGTGGTCAGCTGCGTATGAAAGCCTGTTCCGGGATCGTCCTCAGTTGGCTGGACTGCACAGTCTGGATGCTTCATGGCATGACTGACGGACAGGGAGCTGCTCACTCAGCCTGACTCTCTTGCCACCAAGACATTTAAGTAGAAGGAACCTGAATTTCATGGCTTTGTTGTGCTGGTATGTTTTCTGTATCGTATCAGCTTCCTGCCGACTTCTCCACCGTCTTCAGAGGGGGTGACGAAGGACATCCTGAATCTCTGTCTCGGTGTCTGTGTCCTGTGTGATGCTCCTTCTACACTCAGTTCTGCTCCCTGTCTGTGTCCTTTCTAAGGTGACCCGGTGCTGACTCAGCCCAACAGAGCTCTTTGATTTGGACTGACAATCTGAGCACTTCCGGTGGTTTTGTATCCATACCACACACACAAGTGAACACGTGATGCGTGGAGAACTGCCATGGAAAAGGCACCCGTATAAAGGTGGCCGTAGAGAAATTAGAATGTCTGAGTGGTCTTAGACAGGAATACCTCAAAGTTAGAAATTTGTGTTTATGTAATCATGTTAACAAATTAAACAGATTGATGACAGATGAGGAGAAGACGTTTGGAACACCCAAAAATATTGAAGAATTAATATCTATAGTATCAATGGAAATATTGAAAGTGTGTGAGAGCACATGTAATTCTAATTTAAAAGAAAGCAAATGACATATGTAGGAAATTCACAGCACAGAAAACTGGAAGGCTAACAAGTAACAGGAAACAGCTGTAAAAATAGAAGGAAGTAGACAATCAGCATGATGCCTTTTCAGAAATAACCAAAAAAAAAACAAAAAAAAAAAAACAAGCTGATTTTAAATTTAGAAACACTATGTAATCTAAAATCAAATTTTAAAAATTTGATAATAAATCACAGGTATTTTGATATAATACACTAATGAGCATTGAAATATGATAATTACAATAAAAATAGCATGCATCTCAAGTGAGTTAGTGTCTTACACATGATATGGAGAACCACATTTTGCTAGATTTTACCTGGCAATAGTTTAATCCATGTATACCTCAAGGAGGTCAAATCGCAGAGAAGCATTGATAGAAAAAAAATAAAGACACTTAATGAAATTTGCGACTCAATGCTTTTTTTTTTTTTAACTGATAAACTTTACTGGGGGGCAATTTTAATTTTATGGAAACATTAAGTGTAAAATAGAGTGTTGCCATATGTCCCCTCATCCCCAAGCTCAGGGTCCCCTTATTAACTCTCACATCAGCCAACACTGATACATTATTATTAACTAAAGTGCACAGATTAATCAGGTTCATTTCTTGTGTTGTACAGTCTATGGGTTTGACAAGTATGTAATGACATGTATCCACCACTACAGTGAGGATAGAGACAGACAGGTCCTTCTATGCATATCTGTCTCCCACATATGTTATAAAGAAATAAATATGCCCTGAAATGTCATCTATTTTTTTTTAAGATTTTATTTATTTATTTGACAGAGAGAGAGAGAGAGAGAGAGAGTGAGCGAGCACAGAGAGAAAGGCAGGCAGAGGCAGAGGGAGAAGCAGGCTCCCTGCCGAGCAAGGAGCCCGATGTGGGACTCGATCCCAGGATGCTGGGACCATGACCTGAGCCGAAGGCAGCTGCTTAACCAACTGAGCCATCCAGGCGTCCCTGAAATGTCATCTTTAAGAGACACATGGGTAGACTCAGATATGATGAGATAGCTTCAAGAAAGACAGATCAGGGACGCCTGAGTGGCTCAGTCGATGAGGCATCTACCTTGAGCTCAGGGTCATGATCTCAGGGTCCCGGGATCAAGACCAGTATCAGGCTCCCTGCTCAGCGGGGAGCCTACTTCTCCCTTTCCTGCCACTGCTCCCCTACTTGTATGCTCTCTCTCTTTCTCTTTCTGTCAAATAAACAAATAAAATCTTAAAAAAAAAGAAAGAAAGTCTGATCAATTTTATGGAGCCAATAAAGCCCCTTGGAAGTGTTGGCCTAATGCCTTGCTTACAGAGCTCCCCAAAGCCTTACCAGGCCCTGCTACAAAATATTAGCCATCTCTGCAGAAGTCTGGACTCAAGGTTCGTAGGCTGCAGCCTACGAACAAACAAGGCTCTCAATCCCTTTCCCGACAGAACGAGCCTAAGACCCCATCCAGGTTGTACCAGCTCTCAGAGCATGCCCACAGCCCATTCTCTTCGTCCTAAGATAACCTCCTGACTCAGGGACTCGAGTTTTCCTCATTCTCAGGTCAACCTCCATCCCAAAGTAAACATGAGAATATATGGTGCATAATACATATATGTATATATTTATACACACACAGTCACACGTACATGCTATATATTGATCATGGTAATATGTGATACATCTACCGACCTATCATTACCGATCTATTATGATAGGTTGATAGGTAGGTAGGTATAGATGTATCACATATTAGAGTTGCGTTGTTCCCCAACTCCCCTGTGTTTCACGTATTAACCCTCCCTCCTCCAAACTCCTGGTAATCTCTGATCTTTTACCATCTTCATCGTTTTGTCTTTTCTTTTTTTTTTTTTCAAAGATTTTATTTATTTATTTGACAGATGGAGATCACAAGTTGGCAGAGAGGCAGGGGGGGGGCGGGAAGCAGTCTCCCCACTGAGCAGAGAGCCCCATGTTGGGCTTGATCCCAGGATCCTGGGATCATGCCCTGAGCCAAAGGCAGAGGCTTCAACCCACTGAGCCACCCAGGTTTTGTCTTTTCCAGAATGTCATGTAGTTGGACTCGTATAATATGTAGCCTTTTCAGACTAGCTTCTTTCACTAAGCAATATGGATTTAGGCTTCCTCCATGTCTTTTCATGGCTCATTTCACTTTAGTGCTGAGTAATATTTCATTGTCTGGGTGAATCCCAGGTTATCCATTCATCTACTGAAGGGCAGCCTGGTTACTTCCAAGTTTGGGGAAATATGAATAAAGCTAGTATAAACACCACGGGCAGGTTTTTGTGTGGACACGAGTATTCAGTCCCTTCGGATAAATACCAAGGAGCATCATGGCTGGTGCCTGCGGTAAGAAGATGTTTTGTTTTGTAGGAAATCACCCAACGACCTTCCAAAGTGGTTGTACCAATCTGTATTGCTGCCAGGGGTGGGTGAGAGCCCCTACTGCTCCACGTCCTCACCAGCTGTGGTGTCCCCAGCGCTCCAGATCTGGCCATTGTAAGGGCTGCATCATGGTATCTCCTGCTGTTTGAGCTGCATTACCCCAGTGACACACGATATGCAGCGTCTTGTTGTCTGCACACCCAACCGTTTCCAACAAAGGAAGCTCTTTCTGTTTCTCTTAAGTTGTCCTAACTCAGGCGTTGCTGTGCTTCCCAAAATACCTGCTAAGAGCTGCAGACATTCCAGTAATAATTTCCATCACTGCCATCTTTGCGAGTACAATTAACTTGTGCTGCTGTCTGTGCCAGGGCTCATTTGTAACTAAGTGTCCCAGGTTTCACTGGGAAGGCGGCATCAGCCCGACAGGTCAGGGTTGGGGTTGGGGCAGAGGCTCTCCGCAGTGCCAGAGCTCTGAGACTCACCAGTGCAATTGGGCCTCTTTTGTTTCCCCTCTGGTAACTGACCCTGCTCCCACCTGTGTTATCTCCTGTCACAAACACAGAGAACAGCTACAATTCTCCTTTGCCTTCCTTTGTCTTTTGGATTTCAGACATGTGTTAAGGATACCAGATAATCATAAATATAAGTTTGACTTCCTCTAACGTTTACCGTTCCAGGCCCCAGCCCACTCACGCATCATTGTGGCTTCTGTGGATGGTCACCCTGTCCCGCCATTCAGATTCGAAACCCAGTACCTTTCTTCCCTCGACCTCGTAGCTCATGTCCAAATGCCCAGTGCCTCTCACTCAGCCTTTCCGGAACAAGGTCCCGAAGCCAGGCTCTCCACTCACTGTCTTACTGGTACCTTAGTTCAGCTTCCGCAGTCTTTATCCAGAGTAGGTTGGGGCAGCCCCAGTCACACGCCCCCACCAGACCCCCTTCCACAGAGACCGGAGTCACCTACTTTTGAGGCCAGCCCAAGGACTGGCATTTGTGACATGCTTCTGCTTCCCTTTCTACTCTTCTCTGCACTGATCTCACTTCCTCACAACCAACCTGCTGTCTTCGGGAGTGCTCCCCCGGAGTGCTCCCAGCCGCCTGAGCGCGCGGCCCATCTGCCATCGCCAACACCCCGCTCCCACGGGTCTCTCAGCTGCGCCTGCCTCCTCCTGACCTCCCCACGCAAAAGCTTTGAGATCCTCTCCGTTCTTCGAAGGCCTTCCAGAAAGTGGTCTGAAACCACTACAGATGATTAATCAGCCTCTGCCATGTGATAAGATAACACAAGATTCCTAATTCTTCTTTAAAAACTTGATTATGTTTCATTTACAGGTACACATTCCTGCTTTTTCTCCTGGACTGTGAGCTTCTCAGGGGCACAGGTGTGTATCCTGCTCCTTGTCCACCAGCAGAGTCTCATACCTGGAAGGCACTCACGCGTCTGCTTAAGAACGGAATTGACGACCGTGTGAGTAAAAGTCATTGGCGAATTGTTATCTTTACTCTCTTTATCACTTTCGTAAGACAAAAACTGGACACACACCACTAGATTTTTTTTTAAGTACATGAAGCCCACTAAAAACAACAAATATGAAGATCTTTTTCATCATGGCAACATTTTAAAGATCTCCAAGTCTATTTTCTCTACAACTAAGACTTTATAGCTGATTGCCTAAGGTGCTGCAGTGGCCAAGAATTATGATTAACTTTTTAATAACGGAGTCTGAAAACATACATTGGGCTGTTTTTAATTTTTTGATACATGTATTTCAAATGCATGTTTTCTGAAATAACATTCTAATTTGATCATGCCCTATGAATAAATGCAAATTTCATTTACCCTTGACCCCAGATTTCAGGATTTCATTCTAGTTTTTTTTTTTTTTAATGGAAGCCTATAATAAATTAGATTCTGTTCCTGCAAAATGTGTAGACCAACAAGTCCCCTGGCAGTTTGGAAGATGACAAGTGAAGGCAACATAGTGAGTCTGAGCCACTATCTCATCCACAACAAAACCCACGCTTGCGTGTGTACAGGTGCAGGGACGCTGGGGTTGGAAGAATGACTGAGGCATTTCATGGCTCACCCTTTGGCTTTTAGTATCCATTCTGCAGTCTAAAAAATTAACTGGGAATCTCACAAGTGAAATGGGGCAGAGTAGAATCAAATTCTCCACTGCATCAATTTTCACAACGATGGCAGTTGGAGCAGTTTTCATACTTTTCTTATGTGCAAGTCAGCTGGGGAAATCTAGGAACCTGCCCACTGCAAGTGAAATGGCATTTTCTCTGGCACACATATTAGTCACTTGTCACAGCTGGCCGAAAGCATCATCAAAGACTCCCAGAAAGGGGACCTGCATGAGCCCTTTCCTTTGTAGGACATTGTTGGAAAAGAACATACAAGGGTTCTTCTGTAAAACTCTGCTTCCTGAGTATGGAATCTTCAGAATATGTGGGTCTCCCAGACCCCTTGGTGCCCATAACTAGGCTCATTCATGTACCTGGCTTGCCATGCTCCCTGGAGATTTTGTAATGCTGGAAGGGGTCTTTCCCTGTGTGAAAATGGATGCAGTGACCACAGCGGGGCGTGGGGGGGGATATGTATTTTTTTTCTGAAAAATATATGTAATAAAATATATGTAAATATATATAATATATATTCTAGGCTGCTTTCTGCATTTATAATAGTGGGTCAGAGGGGTGGCCTGAGCACATAAACATTGTGATGACCGCCATTCCTCAGGTTTTGTCTCTGTCTGCTGGCCTGGTAAGTAAGGCATTTTTTTTTTTAAGATTTTATTTATTTGTTTGACAGACAGAGATCACAAATAGGCAGAGAGGCAGTCAGAGAGAGAGAGGGAAGCAGGCTCCCCACTGAGCAGAGAGCCCGATGTGGGGCTTGATCCCAGGACCCTGGGATCATGACCTGAGCCGAAGGCAGAGGCTTTAACCTACTGAGCCACCCAGGCGCCCGTAAGTAAGGCATTTTGAAAAGTCCCCCCACCACGACTGGATGGGGATGGTGATGAGGAGGAGGGCTTGGAGGCTGTGGCAGTGGGCGTGGCTAGTCGTGACAGCTACTACTGAACACATTATGAACCCGGAACTAAGCAAAGAGCTTCACGAGCATGAACACATGCGATCGTCTCAACAACACTGTGGCTCCTCTTATTCCCGTTCAGAGATTGTTACCTCTGTGGCACCTGGGGGGCTCAGTCAGTGAAGCGTCTCCCTTTGGCTCAGGTCATGATCCTGGGGTCCCAGGTTCCAGCCATGCATCCTGCATCAGGTTGCCCATTCAGCAAGGAGTCTCCTTTTCCCTCTGCCTGCCCCTCTCTCATGCTCTCTCTCACTCTCCCTCTCAAATAAATAAATAAAATCTTCTTTAAAAAAAGAAATTTTCGGGACGCCTGGTTGGCTCAGTTGGGTAGGCAGCTGCCTTCCGCTCAGGTCATGATCCCAGCATCCTGGGATTGAGTCCCACATCGGACTTTGCTTGGCAAAGAGCCTGCTTCTCCCTCTGCCTCTGCCTGCCTCTCTGTCTGCCTATGCTTGCTCTCTCTCTCTCTAATAAATAAATAAATAAAATCTTAAAAAAAAAAAAAGAAATTTTCATCCCAACAAATTCTAGATAAGCATTCTCTTTTGGATGTTCATTTGCTTTTTATTCATTGGCGCCCTCTGACATTTACCTGAAGCCCAATAACAGAGGTAAGAGAATTAAAGGAGGATCACACTCAAATGTTACAGCTACCTTGTCTCCAAGAAAACTGGGTCTTTCCTACTTTTTGTTAGTGTCCTGATTACTAAGGGTAAACATACAGCATTTGAAACAGCCTCCTATTAAGACCAATAATTGATCTCTATCAACTACCAAGAAATTTTTTTATAAAACTGAAGATAGGGATGCCTGGATGGCTCAGTAGGTTAAGTGTCTGCCTTCGGCTCAGTTCATGGTCCCAGAGTCCTGAGATCGAGCCCCGCATCGAGCTCCCTACTCAGCGGGGAGCCCACTTCTCTCTCTCCCTCTGCCTGCCACTCTGCCTGCTTGTGCTCTTTCTGTCAAATAAATAAATAAATAAAATCTTTAAAAAAAAAAACCCTGAAGATATAGAGGGAAAATGGAAGATTTTACTTTTCAAACAGCTCTGTGAGTAAAGAAACATAGATTCTACTCTCTCTGTGTGGCTGCCTTTGCATTTGTCCTCTTTTCCCTTACTCGTATGGGTTTGCGAAGGAAGGGTGTCCTGTCATCAGAGTCCACTTAGGGACAGGCTAACCTTCAGGTCTCCAAATATTTTTCATAATTTCTGTAAATGGTACGATGTCGTGTAAATGTTTAAGGTTCATGGTCCAGAACACAGAGTTTACTTCCCTAGACGCCATTCTGCCTATAAACACGATTTGTGACCAAGAACCTATTTCCAGGGATGCTTGATGCGACTTTATAATTGGCTTGAGAACACTGACTGAAATCCAAACCAAATGCCAGGTAGAAGATAAGGACCCAAACTTTCTCACCTCAATGTAGACAAGAAAGTTTTACACTGTGACGTCCGGTTTCCAGAGCAGGCGGGGAACTGGCCAGCTGCCTTGGTGACAAGCAGGCTTCATGCCAGCCTTCTGGTTTGTCTCTGAGACTGGGCTCAGAAGCGACTTTGCTACTTGACAAAATTCCTGAATTCCTCAAGGCTGCTGTGCTGGGGATTCCTTCAACAAGCTGAGCCCACCCTTGAGACCGATTTTCAATGCAGGGCCCTCAGTGAATAAAGTCGGAGAATGATGACAGAGTTTGTTGGTTAATTTACACAGCAAGGTCTAACATCATGGGTTGTCCCATTCTGGAAAGGCTATCTGCCTTTTTTTTTTTCTTCTTTTTTTTTCCCCTCTTCAAACTATATGCCTTGCCACCGAAGAGGGAAAAACAAAGTTGTCTGGACAGGCTGTTCCTGTTTCTCCTATCATTTCAGGCTAGTTAATTTGGCCCAACACAAACACAAACACAAACAAAAACAAAAAACCCTCAAAAAACAAAAACAAAACAAAACCCTCCAAGAAGATAGAAAAATAATATTTAAAAAAAAAACCCACAGCATCACATGTCTCTTTTAGGATCAGCAGCTTAATGGGTGAGAAAGACCGTGAACACGGACACAGCTCCAACTAGCTCCGCAGGCAATACGGGTCAGGTGCAAGCAGGCAGATCTGGGTTCTAAGCTTCTTTCCAAGGCTCTAACTTACCACAGATGACTCCGGACAGGTAACTTAACTCTTTCATACCTCAGATCGCTAGTCTGTTTAGTTATATAAAATCATTATCTTCCTGCTCCAATAGTGAGAATTAAATTAATATTCAAATTCTCTGGACTTAATATATGCTCAATAAATAGCTTCTCTCCCACCACTGAACCCTTGTCATTTTCATAGCATGGAAAAATAACACTGTAACTTCAGGGAAGAACAAAGGAACCGAGACTGACTTGATGGCAATTCTCAGAATCGTCGCAATACTCGAACTGATGCTGCACAGAATGTTACGGACACAGGACAGACTCATTTCAGAGATTAAATGGTTTCTTTGTGTTGAGGGACGGCAATGAGGTTCATTCAAAGGAGTGGAGAGGGCATACTATCGCCAAGTTTCTTTTCTAACAAGCTTTTTCTAAAAATTTCTTTTAAAGATTTTATTTATTTACTCGACAGAGAGAGTGAGAGAGGGAACACAAGCATGGGGAGTCGGAGAGGGGGAAGCTGGCTCCCCACTGAGCAGGGAGCCCGATGCGGGACTCGATCTCACGACCCTAGGATCATGACCTGAACTGAAGGGAGACACTTAACGGACTGAGCCACCCAGGAGTCCCCTCAACAAGCTTTTAAAGAACACATATGTATGTGCCAGGTACTGTTCTCAGTGCAGTAAATGTTTTATTTAAATTATCATATAATAAGTAACTCCAAGAGGAACATGGTATTTATGGCCTGTTTTACAGACAAGCCAAACAAGGCAAGGAGATGAAGCAGGAAAGGTAGCAGATGCTCCAGCTCCAGGGTAGAAGAAGAGGATCCACGGACAGGCAGGTAACAATGGAGACCAGGTCTGTATTCTACACTCTGGCATCGCTGCTCCCAGGGGCTCCCAGGGAGGCCCTTACCACACTGACTTCCCGTCTCTCGTGAGAACAGTTTGTAACTTTTTTTCTGTTACATTTTAATCGTGATGTCTTTCTTTCTCACGTCTGTCTGAACTGTGTGTGTTCACACTAATTCTCTGCCTCTTGCTTGATCTTTGTGTGTCATCCTCGGCTGACTGCTGCATCTGTCTCCACATTTTTGAATCTGGAGGGAACCTTGCCACAGAAGAATCTTTCCATCTATCCAAATAAACTGAAGGCAGACTTCTGGTAAAAGTTCCTACACCGAAGCTTCACTATGTGGAGTATAAAATCTAAATAATTTATGCTGGTGGGTGAGACCCTCTATGATTGTACCTTGTCATACCTTTTCTCTCACATGATTTCCCCCCAAATCATCTTATTCTCTAACAGCGCACTCCTTTATTCCCTCTTGAAGCAGACCCTACAGGTCCCTGCCTCGTTCATATAACATCTTTTCCTATCACCTCTCCCTCTTAAAATTACTCATTTTTTTCCTTCAAGGTCCCACTTAAATGCATCTTCTCAAAATCATCTCCCTAATTCTCCCAGGTAGAATTATTTTCTTGTTTTTAGTGGTGTGAGACAGTTCAGCCTAAATTGGATTTTGGCTCTGTCACATGCATCATGTTTGACTTTGGGTAAATCACATCATCTCCAGGATTCTTGATTCTTTGTATAAAAAGCCGGAGGCACTACGGAAAATCCCAACAAGGGACCTGAAGTCTCTCACCTCATCGTGTCATAATTATTGCCTCTCACTGAGATGAGGCGAGAGCAACACCCTGTGACCATCAGATAATGGTCTGAAGGGAATTCCACTTAAATCTGTGCACCCATTTTCACAGAAAACCTGGCCAAAATTGAGAACAGGTGCCACCATCAAACCTGCCGCTCAAAGAATTCTTTAGTTTTGCTTTCTTATTTTTCTATAAAAAATAGATAAAAGACGCATCTTCTAGTGGACTAAGGAGGAATGATTGCAACTTGAAAACTGATGAAAAATGAACTAAAGAGGGTGTGACCTCTTCTGTATTTCTCCAAGCACAGGGAGCGAGCCATGCCCGTGCTAAAGCAAGCTGCTCGGGCGGCTGAGATCTCACCTTCACACGGAGGGCAGGGCACTACTGAGAGTGGAGACTCGGCACTTGGTTTCTAAGGAATGACATAACTGAACCTTTTTACTTGTAACTGACCTATACCATCCCAAAGTTGGTATTACTGCAATCACATACGGTAAAGTCAGTCTTTCCCTGGGAGCTGACTTAATTCCAGTCTTGGTAGATTTTAAGTTCTTAGCTCCCGAGACTACCATAAAGACAGAGATAAAATGAGGGAGGCTGGGTACCTCGCATACTGCCAAGCACGCAGGAATTCCCTGCCCTGATTCTCTAATTTCCAACAACATTTTCTTACACTGTAACAACATATTCCTTTTAACCCTCTTTTATTTTTATTTTTAAATATATTTTATTTATTTATTTGATAGAGATTACAAGTAGGCAGAGAGGCAGAGAGAGAGGGGGAAGCAGGCTCCCCGCTGAGCAGAGAGCCCCACTCAGTCCTC
>RCUC01118527.1:0-18796 GCA_003697995.1 Taxidea taxus jeffersonii
CTGAGGTTGAGGATCTCATCCCTGCAAGGCAGTGCAATGGAGGAGAGCAGAAGGAGAACGAAAGAAGCAGAGGTTGCTTGTGGGTCCTCCAGCCCCCCCATCTTCTTGCTCCCGTGCAGATATCACATACACATACTTGGTTACTCACCAGCACTAAGCCAGAGAAATGTGCTGTCTAAAGCTGAGAAAAGAAGAGCATATTGATGAAGAAATTGCTCCTGGACATTTCTAAGTGTGCATGTATAGGTACTTTGGTGAGATGGGCAAGAGGAGAAGGAAAGTTGCTTCCACAAAAGGTGGTCACACATGGCAGCAGAGGGCAGGTTCTCCTTCGTTGGAGATATAGGAAAATCAGATGGAATTCCTCTTTCTAGAATGGTTCCAAATAGTTCATTCTTCTATTTTCCCAGGTCTTCCTGACCAAACCAGACAAACAAAATAACCATAGGGGTGCCTGGGTGGCTCAGTTAGTTGGGTGCCCCAACTCTTGATTTCATCTTGGGTCATGATCTCAGGGTTGTGGGATGGAGTTCCATGTCTGTCTCCATGCTTCCCACCCCCACTCTCTCAAGTAAATAAATAAAATCTTAAAAAAAAAAAAAGCAACCACAAACCAAAACAACACATTGTATTCCCAATACAAATTTGTATAAACAGTAACCCCAACTCCCTAATTAGCATCTGGATGAACTCTGCTTGATCAACACCCTAATCATCCCACTAGGCCCACAAGTCTCTGTTAAAGGAAAAAAATTCTCTCCATTTTTCTCATTTGAACCTTGAGCTCATAGGCCCTATTTTAGCATATGCCCTACAATATCTGCATCTCATTCCCTGATAGTCAAAGTTCAAGAGGCTTTATAACTACCCTACGAGTGGCCACTCTATCTATAGGCCAAAAGTAGTATGACAGTCAAATGAGCAACAGAGATTCAGGACAGCAAGAGAATTGGTATCCCCCCACCCCTAATGGTTGGCACAGCCTTCCCACTCCCCCATCAAGGTGATTCACTTGCTATGGGATGGAGAACTAGAGAAGTAAGAGGTGAGTCCTTTCTGGTTTTTGGAAGATAGAGTCATTCCCAAGTCAGACCATTCCCAAAATTTCTGGGTTCTTAAAGATCCAATATTCCTGAACACACACCACAGGCATAAGATTTCCTGACCTGTCCCCACAGAGCTGTGAAATCCAGTTATAAGGCAAACAAGGCCGTGTTTGTCCCATAAAACCACCATGTTCGAGCTAATTAAATGACATCATAAAACAGGGAGATAAATGCAGGCAGCAGGGAGCCCTTCTAGGGATGGGGATGGGATCAGATGGGTGGCTGAAATAAATAAGGAGAAGAATTGGGAGCAAATGTCCTCAACTCCAGCCTCAAGATTCCTCAGGAACTGCCAACTAGCACTAGTTGGGGGTGACGGAAAGGAGGGCCCACAGACAGAGAGAAGCTACACTTGGCTCTCACAAAGGGAGCAAAGGAGCCTACACAAATGTGGAACCTCCTCCCTCCTGACACATTCACTCACAGAGATTCCTACAAAAAACAAGCAAATGATTTGCAGATACACACGAAGTCATGTGTAGAGATATACATAAGAAGTCTCGGGACGCCTGGGTGGCTCAATGGGTTAAGCCACTGCCTTCGGCTCGGGTGATGATCCCAGAGTCCTGGGATCGAGTCCCACGTCGGGCTCTCTGCTCGGCAGGGAGCCTGCTTCTCCCCTCCCCATTCTGTCTGCCTCTCTGCCTACTTGTGTGATCTCTGTCTGTCAAATAAATAAATAATAAAAAACAACCTTTAAAAAAAGAAAAAAAAAGAAGTCTCATGTACACAAACATTCTAAACAAGATAACACTCCTCCAAACTACCCCATAACTGAGTTAGGCATTTTCTACTAAAACACAGGGATGTATAAGCCATGACCTCAGGGATGTCCCCTTGTCCTAAAAGAGTCTAAGATTTTGTGATCCCTGAGCACATTGAGAGCAACATATTTTATTTTTTTAAGATTATTTATTTATTTGACAGAGAGAGAGATCACAAGTAGGCAGAGAGGTAGGCAGAGAGAGAGGGGGAAGCAGGTGCCTTGCTGAGCAGAGGACCCAATATGGGGCTTGATCTCATGACCCTGAGATCATGACCTGAGCTGAAGGCAGAGGCCTAACCCACTGAGACACCCAAGTACCCTGAGAACAACATATTTTAAAGTGACATGTTCACTGCTTCCTCTAAACAGGAATCCATGGAGAGTATCACCAAAATGATGAGGACCTGTAGAAAACAAAACTCATATTTTTATCTGGTAATGAGGCCCAGAGCTCTACTATTTGCTGTGAAATGGACAAAGGCTATAATCGGCAAAGGTGTCTGTCTCAGATGACTACACTGGCAGGTGAGGGGCAGGAACTCACAGATTTTTTAAATAAACTTAAAACTTAGTTTCCTTTGGGACGCCTGTGTGGCTCAGTTGGTTAAGCGGCTGCCTTCGGCTCAGGTCATGATCCCAGCATCCTGGGATCGAGTCCCGCATTGGGCTCCTTGCTCGGCAGGGAGCCTGCTTCTCCCTCTGCCTCTGCCTGCCTCTCTGCCTGTGCTTGCTCCCACTCTCTCTCTCTCTGATAAATAAAAAAAAAATAAAAAAAATCTTTAAAAAAAATAGAAAAAAAATAAATTTATACAATTTATTTGGTGAATGGCCTTGTTGGTTATCTGGCCATTAAAGTGAGAAACTCGGAGGACGCCTGGGTGGCTCAGTTGGTTAAGCGGCTGCCTTCGGCTCAGGTCATGATCCCAGCGTCCTGGGATCGAGTCCCACATCGGGCTACTTGCTCAGCAGGGAGCCTGCTTCTCTCTGTGCCTCTGCCTGCCACTCTGTCTGCCTGTGCTCACTCTCTCTGGCAAATAAATTAAAAAAAAATAACTTAGTTTCATTTGTAGACCTTCTTAGGCAAAATAAGAGTGAGTCTCAGGAACTCCTGCCACCCCTTCTCTCTTCCATTCCCAGCCTGTGGACCTAAGGCTTCTCTCCCCACTGGTCTACCTAGGCTTACGGGTCACTCAGAGATGTTGAGCTGAAAGTTCAATTCCTCATGCTCCTGCCCCTTCCCAATTCTTGTTAGGAGGAAAAATCAGGAGCAGGGCGGAGGCCCAGATAATAAGACAAATTCAAGCATCCTACCACTTGCTCATTCATACACTCACTCAGCAAATAGTTACTAAGGGCCTCCTATATATTGGGTATAGTCTACCAGGTACAACCATGATACAAAAGTAAACGATCTTGGCCCTGGTCTTGAGGAATGTGCATTTCCATGAGCAAGGCTGTCTTCCTCTGTGATCCCTGGATTCTGATGTCCCACAACACTGGCCTCAACTTTCAACATTCACTGGTGACTCCTTTTTTCTGCTGAATGTACAGAACACTGGAGTTCTGATTCACTGACAACAGAGGAGATGGTCTCCCTGGACACCTAGGTTCCTTTCCTGGCTCCACCCTGACTCCTTGGGCAGTTCTGGACAAGTCATGGACTCAGTTTCTCTACCTGGGAAGCGGGGGAGGCTGCCACTGACTAGTTCTCAACTTCACAGAGCAGTTTGGTGATTAATGGATTAATGTCCGTGGGAGGCTTTGAACTCTTGGGATGAAAGACACCCTAAAGCCCTGACTCTATTGGAAACTCTGCCCAGCCAACATGATACCCTGAAACTAGAAAGGGGGCGTTTGATCATATATTAAGAGTTCTCTTTGGAAGAATGAACTAGAGGGAATGAGTTGGAACAGCAGCAGGAGTTGAAGTAGCATGAAAAAAGGACTTTCTGTCTCCTGGGTGGAGTCCCTAACCCAAGAGTTGTTTACAGATAGCTCACCTGTCCATAGAGAGGGATGTTCGGGGTCATCTCTGGAAGCTGCATCTGGACATCCTACAGCCAACTCCATGTCAGATACTCTCAACAAATATTTAATATTAAAGATTAAATATTCAACCTTAATGCTCCCCACTACCTCGAGTATGAAACACGCTACCTTTCCTATTGTGCAAGTTGGTAATAAGTGTAAAAATAGGCAATCAATTCAATAAATTAAAAAAATTTTTCATTTGTTTAACAAAGTGTGCAGAAAATTTTTGCTACATAATTTATCCAGAATCTATCAAGTATTCATTATCAAGACAAAGTGTAAATAGAGATTAAAAGCTGGGTTATGGAGTCAAGTTCAAATTCAAATACTGGCTCTGCCATTTACCAGTTATACAACCTTGAGCAAGTTGCTTAAACATCCTGATACTCAGTTTAATCATCTATAAAATGGGAATAATAACAATTCCAATTTGACATGATATTGTAAAGAATTAAATTGGAAAATTCTAAGGCCACTAAGAGTTCAGCAACAATGCTAGAACAACAGGAAATTTCAGACACTCTGGTTAGAGTGAAAATTGGTACAACTACTTTGGAAAGCAATTTAGTATTACCAAGCAAACTTGAATATTCACATACCCTATAACCCAGAAATCCCACTACTAGGTATAGACCCTATAAAACTTGGTTACATGTGCACTAGGATACATGTTTAAGAATGTTCAGAGTAGCATTGTTTTCAACTGACACAAATTGGAAGGGATGCAGATGTCCAACAACAGTACAATGGATAAGTTAGGATATATTTGTACTATAAAATATGTACAGCAGTGAAAATGAACAAATTGCAGTGACAAGCAACAAAGTGTAAGACACAAAAGAATACACACAGTTTGAGTATATATATATATTTTTTTCAGTTTGAGTATATTTATATAAGATTCCAAAAAAAGCAAAGTGATATTAATTATCCATACACTGGTACTAAAACCATGATTAAAAATCAGAAAATTGATATTATAATCAATTAATTAATTAATTAGAAAACACAGGAGAGTTATCTTTGGGGAAGGAACAAGATTGTGATCAAAAAGGGACACAGGGCACCTGGGTGGTTCAGTGGGTTAAGCCTCTGCCTTCAGCACGGTCATGATCCCAGGATGGGATCAAGTCCCGCATTGGGCTCTCTGCTCAGCAGGGAGCCCGCTTGCCCCCTTCTCTCTCTCTGCCTGCCTCTCTGCCTACTTGTGATCTTTCTCTGTCAAGTAAATGAATATTTAAATATAGCTAAAAAAAGGGACACAAAGGGGGCTTCTAGGGTTCTGCTAATGTTCTTTTCCTTTTTATTTTTTTTTTATTTGTTTTTAAAGGTTCCACCTATTTATTTGACAGAGAGAGATCACAGGTAGACAGAGAGGCAGGCAGAGCGGGGTGGGGGTGGGGGGGAGCAGGCTCCCCGCCGAGCAGAGAGCCCGAGGCGGGACTCGATCCCATGACCCTGAGACCATGACCTGAGCCGAAGGCAGAAGCCCAACCCACTGAGCCACCCAGGGGCCCCTCTTTTCCTTTTTAATAAATGGTGGTCACACAGGCATTTCTATATGCTACACTATTCATTAAAACGCACGTATATTCTTTATATAGTCTTATGAATATGTGTCATTTCACAATTTAAACAACAAAAAGATTTATTAGGTTACATATGTGAAGTGATTAATAAAATGCCTAGTGCATATCACGCTCTCAATAAATGTTATCTATTACACCCATTATTCCTCATCTTTAGTTCAAAAATTGACTGTGCCATTCTTTCCCTACAGCAATCACTGGAGATTTGTGGATGTGTGTTTAATAAATATTTACTGACTACCCACTATGTGCTGCACATTGTACTAGGGAGAGATGAACCAGACAGATTCCCATCAAATGTGCTTACTACAAGGACCCAAATGCACCAAGACAGCTCCTGCTTTTCAAACCATCAATGTGTCTTTCTACATACCTGGGTTAAATATTAACTTCTCAATGAAAGTGGAAGGAAACCCCCACCTCAAACCACACCCTCCATCCTCCCAGTCTCATTGCTGACCCAGACCATAGGCCTCTCCATACTTTTATACAGACTCACCAGGGGCACCCCCACATCACATCCACCACAACCTCAACATGGCAAAGAAAAAAGAAAATTTTTGTGACCAAAATATCTCTCCAGTGTATGCACTAGCCCCCTACTCATCATCCTTCCCACACCAACCCCACCAACCCAGCTTAAGGGCACGAAATACATTATGACCCTGGGCCTTCGTTTACATGTAACAAACAGAGGTCAATTTATTTCTAAATCACTTTTTTTATGGCTCTATTGAACTATTTGCCACATTATTTATACGTTAATGGGCCAGGCCCCTCTGGGAAGCTCCCCATCTAATAAATAACGTGCCAAATCATTAAGCAAGGTGATAAAATCAAAGCCATTTAAAAATACATCAACCTGTGTTCCCTTCCAATGAAATAAGCTCCAGGGAACCAGAGAAGGGAAGGGGGAGAAAACACCTTCCATTACTGAGTTTTGTTAGGTGTAGGGATATTTTTGTGGGGCTTTTGGCGGGGGGGCATTTGAGGGAAGGAGGATTCCAGACTTAAGACAAAAATCAGAGCTGGGAGACCTAGCTAACCTGGCTGTTTACCCATACCCCTAGCATCTAGGGTGAGAGGGAGTGTGTAGGCATTACAATAGGAATGGTTATGAGTGAGATTCAGGCAAGAGGAAGCATGACCACCAGATTCTACCTCCCACCTGCCACTTGGGAGTATTGAAGGTAGGCAGGGAAGGCCAACTGGGCAAAAGAAGTTATGTCCTCTGGCTGAGAGTTTGGGAGTTAAAGAGAAATCCATGGAAGGCCTGAACCTTTTTACCTGTATCTCATCACTGCGATTCTCATGAATCTCAGTATTTATAATTGATCTGAATCACAGAGAAGAACATTAATAATAACAATTATTCTGGCTCCCCCCATTCCCCACCCCTCACACCAAAGGACTCACCACACCCTTCTTTACCAGCAACCCACTCAGGAAACCTGCACAGAGCTAGCATGGCAGTAGAAAGATAATGTGGGCTAGAAGACGCACCCTTGAGCTCCCTGAGCACTGGACCCTGAGATCCTTCCAAAGGATCCAGAGAAAAAAGACTCGAGGGAGCCCAGCTGTCTATCCCCATCGTGAGGCTCCCTGTGGGTAGATCCCTACCATAGGTACTATAAGGAATGATCCAGAGAGATGGCGGATGGGAAAAACAAACTCTGCCCCAGGCTAAAAACCTGAGCACCAGTACAAATGAAGGAGGTGCAAGTGGAGTTTCTAAGCAGAGAAATCACCTGTGGAACTGGGGAAGTCTAAATAAATATGTAAGTCCTAAGCAAACAAACCAAACATTGTTTACTGTGATCCTTACAAAAGCCTTGCAAGATAATTTATAGATGCAGAGAAATGAAGAGATTTAATCAAGTTCATACAACTTGTGAGTAGAAGGACAGGTTTGAATCCAAATCTGTTTGTCTACAAAAATCTATATTCTTTTGATTAAATTATCATGCCAATCAACATGGGCCTTGATTCGAGTTCTAAAGAAAGAGACACATATGGATAAAGTAAGAGTAGAAGAAGCAGTGTTGCCAAATAAAATGCAGGAGGCCCATCCCCAAATATCACATGAAACATGCACTAACAATTATCTGTTGTTTCTCTCTCCCTCTCCCTTTGCCCTCCCTCTTTCTCTTAAATAAATAAATAAATAAATATTATTTGTTTATCTGGATTTCAAATTTAATTAGCATCCTGCATTTTTATTTGCTAAATCCGTCAATCCCTAAAGCAAGCAATTCTTAAACCTTTAAGCAAGGCAAATGGCCTGGGTACAGGCTCGGAAGTGAAGGAAAATAAAGTTTGCATGGAAGATGACCAATAGATTTGCTGGTTGGCATGGATAATTCCATACTGGGAAGTCAAACACTAGGGAGATGATGATCAGAGTTAGCTGCTAGAAGGGTCTTAAAGAATGGAAAGTTTAGACTTGAAAACAGGGAATAGAAAGTCTTTGGCTCTAAGCTATAAGCTTTGAGAAAGTTTGGAATCATTTCATAGAATTTAGAACTGGAAGGTACTTCAGTTTATAATAACACAATGTATTTTATGTGTAAGTATTTTATAGTTTTCAAAGCACTTTTCCATGCATTATTTAAATTTTTTTTTAAGATTTTATTTATTTATTAGTTAGAGAGAGCGAGCACAGGCAGACAGAGAGGCAGGCAGAGGCAGAGGGAGAAGCAGGCTCCCCGCCGAGCAAGGAGCCCGATATGGGACTCGATCCCAGGATGCTGGGATCATGACCCGAGCTGAAGGCAGCCACTTAACCAACTGAGCCACCCAGGCGTCCCTCCATGCATTATTTAATCTGATCCTCACATACCCCTGCATGGTAGATAAAATGGCTCTTCCCTGCTTCTGCTGCTGCTCCTCCTCTTCCTGCTAGCTGATCTCCATCCTTCCCTCTACCACCAACTCTACCTCTCTCCTGAAACTGTCTTCACAGGATTGCCAGAGACCTATGCAATGGTTTCTTTACATTCTTTGCTCCCCTTTACCTCTCTTGGCATTCAAAACTGTTGACAACCCACTCTACCTATGATACTTTTCACTTCTTGTTCTCTTCTTACAGTTTGGATCACTTCCTCAGGCTCCTTCATGCCACTCTCATTCTCCCATCCACCTCCCCCTCAAGTAAACACTCTCATGTTTCCTGGGTCTTCTGCTTGGGTGATTTCATCCACTCAATTCTCAATCACTGGATATGTGTTGATGACTTCCAAATCTACATCCCCCACTAGTTTCTAGATGCTAGATTGGGATTTTATTTTAAGATTTTTATTTTTCAAGTAATCTCTACACACAATGTGGGGCTCAAACTCACAACCTCAACATCAAGGCTCACATGCTCCACCAGCTGAGCCAGACAGGTTCCCCTAGATTGGGATTTTCAATGCTTTCCTATTCCAATTCATCCTCCTGCTGCCACCAAATCCAGCCATCTCTTTCATTTAATGAATAGTTCCCTGGAACCCTCCTATACTGTTGGTGGGGCTGCAAGTTGGTGCAACCATTCTGGAAAGCAGTATGGAAGCTCCTCAAAAAGTTGAAAATAGGGCTACCCTATGACCCAGCAATTGCACTACTGGGTATTTACCCTAAAGACACAAACGTAGTGATCTGAAGGGGCATGTGCACCCAAATGTTTATAGCAGCAATGACCACAATAGCCAAACTATGGAAAGAATCTAGATGTCCATCCACAGATGAATGGATAATGAAGATGATATATATATATATATATATACAATGCAACACTATGCAGCCATCAAAAGAAACAAAATCTTGCTATTTGCAATGACATGGATGGAACTAGAGTGTAATATGCTAAGCAAATAAATCAGTCAGAGAAAGACAA
The DNA here is from genome assembly GCA_003697995.1 of Taxidea taxus jeffersonii. Taxonomy (NCBI): domain Eukaryota; kingdom Metazoa; phylum Chordata; class Mammalia; order Carnivora; family Mustelidae; genus Taxidea; species Taxidea taxus. The sequence goes on from RCUC01118527.1 coordinate 9,367, forward strand.
TTACATGATCTCTCTGATATGAGGAATTTGAGAGGCAGGGTGGGGGGCCGTGGGGGGCAGAGAGAGAAAAAAATGAAACAAGATGGGATTGGGAGGGAGAAAAACCGTAAGAGATCACACAACAAAACAAAGGGGAGGGTTGCTGGGGGGTGAGGGGGGTAGGGATAGGGTGGCTGGGTGATGGACATTGGGGAAGGTATGTGCTATGGTGAGTGCCATGAAATGTGTAAGCCTGATGATTCACAGACCTGTACCCCTGGGGCAAATAATACATTATATGTTGATAAATTAAATAAAATACATGAACTCAGAGTAAAAAAAAAAAAAATGAATAGTTCTCCCATTACTTACATGATGAGCTCCAACTCCTTAGCAGGTTTGTGCATAGTTCATACAGTAAGGCTAAAATCTGATCCAATTAAAGGGGATTGGCAAGCTTTTTCTGTAAAGAACTAAACAGTAAATATGAGGCTTTGCAAGCTGTCTGTGGTCTCTATTGCACAGTCTTCTTTGGTGTGGCTTTTGTTTTTTTTAATTTTTTTAAGATTATTTATTTATTTATTAGTTAGAGAGAGAGAGAGAGGGAGCACAGGCAGACAGAGAGGCAGGCAGAGGCAGAGGACGCTGGGATCATGACCTGAGCTGAAGGCAGCCGCTTAACCAACTGAGCCACCCAGGCGTCCCTGTTTTGTTTTGTTTTTAATATAACCCTTTAAAAATGTAAAAAACAGACAAAAAAAAAAAACATTCTGAGCTTGAGGGTTATCCAAAAACAGGCCTTGGGTCATAGTTTGCCAGCTTCTGGTCTGGGGCCAGGCCTCCTGATTCCCAACCCTGTTCTGTTTTCCTTGCTTTAGGAAGTTAAAAACGTATATGTGTGGAGAATTCACAGTTTTTTTTTTTAAGATTCTATTTATTTATTTGAGAGAGAGAGAATGAGAAGTGGGAGGGTCAGAGAGAGAAGCAGACTCCCTGCCGAGCAGGGAGCCCGATGTAGGACTCGATCCCGGGACTCCAGGATCATGACCTGAGCCGAAGGCAGTCACCTAACCAACCAAGCCACCCAGGCTCCCTGAGAATTCACAGTTTAAAAAATGCCTTTCACACAAATTATTTCATTTTCTCTCTCTTTTTCGGACCCCATGGGATTTCATCTGCGCCTCTCTCATGGTACACACTCCAGTTCACAATTATTATTATTCTAGTAAGCTATTTTTGAAGACAACGATTTTCTGTCATTCATTCTTTTTTTTTTAATATTCTTTTGGGCACATAGCCCAATGTGTTATTCATAACAGGCACTTTCAAGTGTTTGTTGAATGAATTAACAAATAAATTAACCGACTGTACTGTTGAAATTTTTATTTAAACAAGAAAAATAAAGAAGGCTGGTGCTGCTCTGGACTGTAAGGACAGCCATGGGGATAGGAAGAAATGGAAAGCTTGAGAGAAATACCACAACACTCAGGTCTCTGCTTCCCCTACCAGGAGTTCCATCTCTCCAAGAGCTAAACTGCCTAAGATTTTCCAAGAGTAAACCCAAGCTGTCTGGGAGCTATAATTGCCCGTGAGGGTCTCAGTCACTTCACTTGAGCACCAGAGGTCTCCAGGCCTGATTAGAAAGAAATCAGAGAATCAAAAGTGACCTTAGAGGTTCAGCTTCCCACCTCTGGCCTGGTCAACTCTCAGGTACCTGGCTAAGGCAGCAGAGCTGTGACACAGCCCTTACCAAGTCAGTAGAAAAAAATAAATAATTTCTTTGGACTTCTTAATGTAAGATTTTTTTGAATCTTCCAAAAATGTATCTCTGACTTTCAAGTTGTCTTAGGGATTACATCTGGTTGGGAAACAGAGGAGAAGGCAGTCTTGATTAGGAAAAGGTATTAGATGAGAGTCGATAACACTTCCTGCAGCTAATATGAGGCCTGGGGGTTAGGATAAAATCACTGCATTTTTAATATCAGGGCTTCAATAAATACTTGTTAATAAATGTATTGATCTACTCTTTTTGTGAAGCTTTGTTCTCCTATAACTTTCTGCCTTCTCCTATTAACTTGTGCATTTGGAAGGAACTATCAAAGAAGAATTCCAGACATCTGAGCTTGGGAACTTCCAGAGGCACATTCAATAGACTACAGCAGAAGCCCCAAGGCTAGGACACTTTCACCCAGAATACCTAGGTCTAATTCAACTAGTGACCTCAGTGGAATGGGGGCAGAGTGGCCTCCACTGGTGGCCATCAACCAGGGCATGTTCAGAGCCAGCAGTAGGCAGGGCCCACATGCAGGAAGTCTACGGCCACCCGCCCATCGCTCATACTCTTTGCACAAGGAGCACAACGATGCGTCAATACAATATCCAACTGCCAGCTCCCCTCTCTTCTTCCAGAAGGAAGATAATTTCTGTGGTTCATAGAATGGTTTCGGCAAATGTCTGTCTATTCAAGAAATAGCTCTGACAATTCGTGACAACATGAGTCAGAGAATAGTTGATCTGGAGAGGTAGTAAAACAGGGTGTAGAGCCTTATCACGTAACATGTGGTACATGGGCTAGCGGAATGAGCACCCCCTGGGAACTTATTCAAAGTGCAGAATCTGGGGGGCCCTGGGAGGTACAATCGGTTAAGCATCCAACTCCTGGTTTCAGCTCAGGTCATGATCTCATCAGTGTCATGAGGTCCAGCCCCTCATTGGACTCTGTGCACAGCAAGGAGCCTGCTTGAGATTCTCTCTCTCCCCCTACCTCTGCCCCTTCCTTCTCTAAAATAAATATTTTTAAAAAATAAAAAAATAAAAGCACAGAATTTTAAGAGTGCCTGGGTGGCTCAGTGGGCTGAGTGTGAGTCTTGATTTTGGCTCAGGTCATGATCTCAGGGTCATGAGATCAAACCCACATTGGGCTCCACATTTACCAGGGAGTCTGCTTGAGATTCTCTCTCCCCCCTCCCTTTGCCCCTCCTGCTGCTTGCCCTCTCACTCTCTCTCTCTCTCCAATAAATAAATCATTTTTTTTTAAAAAGGGCAGAATGTTGGACCCCACCATAGCTTTTAAAAGACCCTCTTATTAAAGTTTAAGAGGAACTGGTGTATTGGATGTGGCTCTGTTACTCAAAAGCCATGTGACCTTGGACAAGTTATTTGACTTCTTCATAGCTCAGTGTCCTTCTCTGTAAAGTTGGGGTCATGATAGTATCTCCTCATACAGGTGTTGTGAGACCTTTGTTAACACATGTCAAGTGCTTAAGATTGTACCTGGCACCTAGCAAGCATGAAATAATGTTAACCATTATCACTAGTCCCTTTTTTCTTTTAAACTTCTTTCTTTCTTTCTTTCTTCCTTCCTTCCTTCCTTCCTTTCTTTCTTTTTTTGAGAAAGAGAGAGAGAGAGAGCATGCACAGACCCACACGCATGGGTGTGCACAGTGCAGGGGAGGGGCAGAGGGAGAGAAAGAATCTTAAACAGGTTCCTACTCAGGGCTTGATCACATGACCTTGAGAACATGACCTGAGTTGAAATCAAGAGTTGGTTGCTTAACTGACTGAGCCACCCAGGCACCTCACCACTAGTCCCTTTGATGCACTGCTCGAATCCTGCTAAGGGGAACTGGCTGAACTTAAATTAATAGGTGGGGAGAAAGAAGGGGATTATAAGTCTGTGTGTGTGGTGGGATATAGAGAAGGTCCCTGATAACAAGAAGGACAACCTTTTTATTGCTAACAAGAACTGTCAATTGTGGGAGCATTAGGCCAAATTTAGGGTAACTAGAGCCCCGGGGAAGAGTGAATGGTCATTCATATGATGGATTTCTTAACATATCCTAGTGCCAAGCCCTCTACTGGGTACTGGAAACAGAGTGGTACACAAGACAGACAAGACCTCAGTCCAAAAATAGAGAAGGCCTGAAGTACCAAAAAAAAAAAAAACCAAGGGAAGTGAAGGCCTATGACATTTCATTACTATGGCCCATTTAAACATACCTTTATGGGGCCTTAGAAACTTGGTTTGGCCTTCTCCCCAGATCTTGTTAACGTTCCCCCAACCCATCTTCCTTCCATGTCTCACAGACAGTCAGCTAAAGCACTTGTGCAGCTCATGTTGGCCGTACCAGCTGCTGAGCTGAACACAGCAAGGGTGAGAAGTAGCTGTCTTAGATGCCACTTGTCCACAGAGTCCCAGTTTCTGGAACAATCTTTCTAAAACACAGACCTGATCTCTGTTTAGGAATGGTACACAAGGCCATTCACACTTTAGCCCCAAACTATTTGGCAGTCTCATTACAAATTATTACCCATCCCTAATATCTACCCTACACCTTAATTACAAGAGTGGATAAAAAACTGGGGCTCTGTTCAAAAGTGGGCTTCAAATCCAAGCCTTCTTGCTCACTATATATGTGAAATGGGACAAGTTATTCAACCTGAGCCTCAGGTTTTGCATCTGTTAATAAAATAATTTTAAAAAAACAGCTACTATGACTCCATATCGAGCACTGTTCTGAGTGCTTTCCATCTACTAATTCAATTTATTTTTTCAAAATTTTAGGCATTTATTTGAGAGAGAGAGCACAAGCAGCGGGCAGAGGTGGAGAGAGAGGGAGAAGCAGACTCCCCATTGAGCAGAGAGCCTGACTTGGAACTTGATCCCAGGAACCTGGGATCATGACCTGAGCCAAAGGCAGACGCTTAACCAACTGAGACACCCAGGCGCCCCTCCATCTACTAATTCAGTTTAATCTTCATGACAGTACTGCCTCATAGTACTGTGAAGAATAAGTGAATCAACACATCCAAGTGCCTAGAACAATGCATGATATGATGTGATACTAGCTATAATTGGTATTAATATCACAAAACAAACAGGCTTCATTATGCCTTCATGGCATTAATAGTTCTCTCTCCATGGCATGACCAGCTGCCCTTCTCTGTGCTGCATATTTCCAGTACTCTCCCAAAAAACCAGCTTTTCTGGCTAGCATATGTAGAGTAAGTCATGACTTCCATGCATCTTCTCATAGCACTTTAAATAGACCTCCCTGTGTCTCTCCTATCCTGGTGCATTCAAAGTGATGTTTGCATATCAGCCTCCACCACTAGACTGTGGGCTTCTCAGCAGTAAAGATCCTATCTTATTTACTTTACATCACTACAGCTGACTCTAATGTACAGAACATAGCAAGTACTAAATAAATGCTTGTTGAATGAATAAATGAAGGTCTGACTGAATGATTAAATACTTACAGGAAAGGGCCTAAAAGAAGAACCAGAGAGAAGCAAGGTTTGGAAGTAAAACAGTCTGCCTCTCTTCTGGCCTTGCCTCCCCCATCCCCAGAGCATGAAAGTCATTCAGCAGCACAAGCTCCCTCCCAGCCCCCGGACTGATTGCACTTCCCCACCAACAACACTCCCCAGTACCCTCTTGCTAGAGACACACCACTCGCCTCTGGCCGCGACAGAAATAAAGAGGATTACATCATTTGTTACAACAAAATGGTTATTATAGTAATAAGTATAATTAGCATTAGACAATTACAATAATAACACATTTCCTTGCTGCGGAGGTACTTTTTTAAAAAAACAGGTTTATTTAATGCCCCCCTCACACACACCCCCCAAGAGAAAACAACTCTTTTCATGAAGGGCAGAGGCCTCTTTCATTCTGCTGAGATGCTATCTTAATGAAGGAACATTATTGACAAAACCCATAAAATGGGAGCAGATTCCCTTGGAGCAAAATCCCTTTTGCTCTCTCTCTCTCTTGCTCGCTCTCTCTAGTTTTTCTGAGGAAAAGAAAACCTTGTGCTTCTCTTTCGAGGATTTGAACAGTTTGCGGGATAGAAAAGATGAAGCCAAGAAGAAGCAAAAGAAAAGCTCTGGCTCAAACAGCTAGAGCTTGAGATCCATTGTTGGCTATTTCCCACCCCTTCTTCCTGGTTGGACACCCCAGGAAGAGAGACAGGCTGTTTATTCATCGTAGTAAAGGTGTGTTTCAGGTTGTTTTCCAAGTTCTATAGGCACAAGGGGTGCCTAGGGTGAGATGCCACAAAGGAGGAGATCATGGATGGATAAAAAGCAGAGCGTGGTTTTACTCCAGGTGGGCACACCCACATTAGATGCGTCTACTAAATCTAGGTATATCCTGCTTTTCCCCAAAAGACTTGGGAAAGCTTATGATAAAGTGCCAAGCAAGATCTCAAAATTAGACAGATGAGAAAAATCAAGATACACACAGACATTTCATAAATGTGTTGACATATACATAAGTGCGTGTGTACTTCCCATACACGTATAGAAAGGTAGACACTCCACATACACATACACAGACATGTACCCTGTATACAGTAGGCTCTCTATAAACATTTAGTGAATTAATGAAACAAACTCACCCCAAAAGGCAAAGAAATGTAAAAGTAAGTAACTCAAATAGATACAGTCACCTATTAATACATATAAACATTGACACATACAGTAGATACGTGAACATAGTCCTCATGTATATAAAATAGACCATCATCCATATGCACGTGTCATATACACACCATTTTACACACACACATACAGTTAAGCCTCACCTTTTTACAATAGACACAGTCTTAAACATACAAGAACTTTGCAAACCCACATACACATAGAAACATGATCACATCCGAAGGGGCACGTGCACCCAAATGTTTCTAGCAGCAATGTCCACAATAGCCAAACTATGGAAAGAATCTAGATGTCCATCAACAGATGAATGGATAAAGAAGATGTGGTATATATATACAATGGGATACTATGCAGCCATCAAAAGAAATGAAATCTTGCTATTTGCCACGACAGGGATGGAACTAGAGGGTATTATGCTTAGGGAAATAAGTCAATCAGAGAAAGACAACGATCATATGATCTCCCTGATATGAGGAAGTGGAGATGCAATGTGTGGGGTTTGGGAGGTAGGAAAAGAATAAATGAAACAAGATGGGATCGGGAAGGAGACAAACCATAAGAGACTCTTAATGTCACAAAACAAACTGAGAGTTGCTGGGGGGAGGGGGGGAGGGAGAGGGTGGTGGGATTATGGACATGGGGGAGGGTATGTGCTATGGTGAGTGCTGTGAAGTGTGTAAACCTGCTGGTTCACACACCTGTACCCCTTGGGCTAATAATACATTATATGTTTATTAAAAAATATTTAAAAATTATTTAAAAAGAAACATGATCACATTTCCACATACATGTGAAAGTATGTACTCACATAAACACACATTCATACACACAGACAGGTATGTACAGACTCAACACACGCTCGCAGGCGCAAACAAACAGAATATAAATCAAATAAGAACAGCTATAAAGATAAGCGTCTCTGCTCATCGCTCTTATCTTCTCTAAATGACAGTGCCGGGAGGCATGAACTTAATCTAGGGCTCTAGCCCATCACACCCAATGCAAGAGAAGGCAAAAGGTTTGGGCCACCCACTAGGGAATCTCTCTGTCTCCAAGGCCACCCTTGTATGTATGTGTCTTGTTGAAACATCCGGAGGATTTCAACTTCCCCACAGGTCACTGGGAGTGAAATATGTTGACCTACTTTCCCAGGTGCTCCAGATAAAGCTCCTATTTCCTCTCCTTGACATCTAGTATCTGATCTAGTCTACTGCATCATACTTCCCAGCTGAGCCTTCCTCCATTCTCTGAATTTTCAGCAAAGAAGAGTGCCCCATAGACCAGGGATACTCCCCCTCTCCTCACCTACCCACCCATAGAGAATATCCTCTCTTTCCTCTCTTTGAACATCAGTGCTTCTCTCTTCCAAGGAGCTTCTCAGATCTTGCCCTTAAGACATTCAGCAACACATGCAACAACCATGTTTTCTTTCCACAAATAGCTTTCCTTTCCTGTAGTGTCTAAAATGCATTTATTCCAGCTGTTTTCAGTTACTTATTGGTTTTATTCTATTTTTATCCTATGTTTTATTCTATTATTTGTATGTTTTTTATGAGTATGTCAAGATATCTATCTTAGATTTTAAGTTTCTGATTCTTAGAATACTGAGCCTACCTGTGGATGCCTTTGCACAGTGCTAACACTGTTGGGTATTTTCATTCTATCTCCACTCTGTCTTTAGATGGCACCTGCCGTGGGTGTTTCAGAAGATACACTTGGGTGTTTCAGGAAGATATACATAGAAAAAGAGATATTAAATCCATCTAGGCGTTCTCAGACTGATGGTAAGAACAAATATTAAGAAAGAAACAGGGGGCGCTAGAGTAGCTCAGTCAGTTAAGGAACTGACGCTTCATTTCAGCTCAGGTCATGATCTCAAGGTCATGGACTGGAGCCCATATCTGGTTCCACACTCAGCAGGTAGTCTGTTGAGATTCTCCCCTTCTCCCTCTTCCCCTCCAACCCATGCATGCTCTCACACACTCTCTCGCTCAAATAAATAAATAAATCTTTATTTTAAAAAAAGAAAGACATGGGATAAAAGGAAAAAAATTATATAAGATTGGGGGAGAATTTAATTCAGATCCCTCATTTCCAAGTACAGGAATGGAGAGGTCCAGAGAAGTGAAGTGACTTGCCCAGAGACACCTAGAAAAGTGAATGGCAGAGAAGGAATCAATTCCAAGTTCTTGTCTCCTAGTCCAATATTCTCTCTACAACTTAAGCATTTCCCCTGAATTTCAGGAAATGCTAATGTCCCCAAAACTGATAAGAAGATTTTCTTTAAAAGGGGTTCTGTGGTCTAATGATATCACATATCACATATCACATATCTCCTCTCTTAGAGATTCAAAATGAATATTAATATGTTAAAGTTTCTGAGAAGACCTACAGTTTAAAATTTTAGCTTGTTGCTGAAATTAACAAGTCAGGAAATGACAGATGCTGGCGAGGATGCAGAGAAAGGGGCACCCTCCTACACTGTTGGTGGGAATGCAAGCTGGTGTAACCACTCTGGAAAACAGCATGGAGGTTCCTCAAAAAGTTGAAAATAGAGCTACCCTATGACCCAGCAACCGCACTACTGGGTATTTACCCTAAAGATACAAATGTAGTGATCCAAAGGGGCACGTGCACCCAAATGTTTCTAGCAGCAATGTCCACAATAGCCAAACTATGGAAAGAACCAAGATGTCCATCAACAGATGAATGGATAAAGAAGATGTGGTATATATATACAATGGAACACTATGCAGCCATCAAAAGAAATGAAATCTCACCATTTGCAATAACGTGGATGGAACTAGAGGGTATTATGCTGAGCGAAATAAGTCAAACAGAGAAAGATAATTATCATATGATCTCCCTGATATGAGGAAGTTGGTAGGCAATGTGGGGGGCTTGGAGGGTAGGAAAGGAATAAATGATACAAGATGGGATCGGGAAGGAGACAAACCATAAGAGACTCTTAATCTCACAAAACAAACTAAGGGTTGCCGGGGGG
>RCUC01118528.1:0-41259 GCA_003697995.1 Taxidea taxus jeffersonii
GGGGGGGTGGCGACGGGGAGAGGGAGAAGCTGACTCCCCGCTGAGCAGGGAGCCCCGTGTGGGGCTCAGTCCCAGGACTGGGATCATGACCCAAGCCGAAGGCAGACACTTAACTGATGGATCCACCCAGGGGCCCCTATTTTCTGTATGTTAAAAACAAATGAACAAACTTGGAATCTAAAATGCAAAAAATGAACAAAATTAATTTAGAAGAATAGTTCATTTGATCTGAAGGAACAGATTATGCTTCTAGAGAAATGGATAAACATATCATCTACAACTGCATATAATATCTTATGGAACAGTTATTTTAAAAAAACAACTAACATTAAAAAAGATGACCATGCTTCTTCAGCATATTTGTCTCTTGGTTTGCAGAATATTGTCAGCACCTTTCTGGTATGTAGTGACTGTCAATGAACATCTTATGTATGGTACGTATTTATTATAAACTTTCTTGAGAAATAGCAGCTCTATATTTTTTTATTTCAAAAGTTTATTAAAAAGTCATAAATAGGGGCGCCTGAGTGGCTCAGTGGGTTAAGCCTCTGCCTTCGGCTCGGGTCATGATCTCAGGGTCTTGGGATCGAGCCCCACATCGGGCTCTCTGCTCGGTGGGGAGCCTGCTTCCCCCTCTCTCTCTGCCTGCCTCTTAGTCTACCTGTGATCTCTGTCTGTCAAAAAAAAAAAAAAAAGTCATAAATAAAGCATTAGAGCCAAATAAATAGTTTTAGATTGCATCATACAGTAAATGACCACGAGGCAACAAATGCATTCAGATTATTCTGTTTGTGTCCCATGGCTGGGCTTAGCCTTGATTTCTTGCATATATTGTGTGTATCTCCAGGCTCTAATTATTCTAAATATTTTCCACTGACCTCACCTACTAATGGCCTAAGGAACTGATGCATCTTGAAGGCTGAAGCACGAACCATGGCATGGCATATGTGGTTGGCATGCCCATTTCAGTGTTCCTCTCATGCTTATATGGGTATCCTAAAAACAACTAAGCTTACTAGAATTTCACTTTCCTGGAAGCTTGGAAAATATAGCATTTTTTTTGTTTTCTTTAAGATTTTATTTATTTTTTTGAGGGGGAGGGAGAGAGAGAGCAGCAGCAGAGGGAGAAGGAGAAAACAGGCTTCCCACTGAGCCGGGAGTCCAATGAGGGACTCCATTCCAGGACCCTGGCATCATGACCTGAGCCAAAGGCAGATGCTTAAAAGACTGAGCCACCAGAGGCCTGAAACCATAGCAATTCTTTAAAAGCAGTTCTTCAACCTTTTTCTTTTTGTATCTATGTTTTTGTGTGATGCTTGAGCATATTCTGAGGCAGAATGAAAACAAATTAGAGTTGCATTCTTAAAAGACTGTGGTAAGAATTGTATATGTAGGGAATTAGTATCTTATGCCTATCAGGGTTTAAATAAATGTTCTTTTCAAACCTTTCTACTGTGTTGACTCATTTTCTTAAGTTGTTAGCTATTAATTCCTTTATCTAAATCATATTAGAGTATCATGTTCTAATATAACACTTTATACTCAGCACAACAGGCAAGACCAAATGAACCAAATGGATCTTGCTTTACATTCAGGAAGGAGACAAAAAACACATGTTATATATTTACTCATGAGCACACATACGAGGGTACCTGACTCATTTTTTTCTTTTTATCGCTACTCATGTCATCATTCTTGCTGTTGGTTACATCGTTTATAGTCTGCATGGTATCTTGGTCACTCCAAACTTGACTTACTTCACTCCAGCCACCAACCACACGAGTCACCCACTCCTATAGTCTTTCCTGTAACTGAATCAATAATGACTATCTGAACTCCAAACTCTCAGTTTCAGGAATTTGAGTCTCCAACCACTACCTCCTATCCATCTGGCTTACTTATTCCAGTAACTCCTACACTCACAGTTTCTCACCCCTTCAGGAACTCACCCTCTTGACTCTATTTTTCACTGCACAGCATCCTTTTTTATAGTTCAGTTTCTTCCTTACTTACACTGAAGTCCTTGGTCCATGTCCATCACTGTAATCACTTTCTCATAAATGGTCTTTCTCCTGTCTTTTTTTTACTATATTCACCCCAAAAAGCACCATCCCTGGATTTAACTTGCTGGAGAAAACAACTCTTCTCAGTGGTCTCATGTGAAATTAATAACCACAAATCCCAGATGGTCTCCAACATTGGCTAGCTGTCCTCCACTTTTCTACTAAATTTCTGTTCCCACACTCTAAGAAAGTTATTCTCCACTTTCCCTTATTCACACTGCTCCCAACTCTGACATTTGACCTTAACCATATGTCTTAGATCACTGCTAAGTTGTAAACATTGATGAGACCCAGCTCATCTCACCATTGTGTCCTCAGACTAGCCTGCATTGACTCTGAGATACTTATTTCATCTCCTATTAGGATAAGAAAAATCCATGATCCTACCTGAGGACAAACACTCTTTTTTATGGCTACTGAAGAATTTTGCTCATGCAATTATCATATCTTGCTCTCTTTTTCAACTTCAATCTCTCCCTATACTGGATGGTTTCTAAATTTTTTTAAAAGATTTTATTTATTTATTTGACAGAGAGAGGGAGAGAGAGATCACAAGTAAGCAGAGTTGCAGGCAGAGAGAGAGGGGGAAGCAGGCTCCCTGCTGAGCAGACAGCCCGATTCAGGGCTCGATCCCAGGACCCTGAGATCATGACCCGAGCCGAAGGCAGAGGCTTAACCCACTGAGCCACCCAGGAACCCTATACTGGATGGTTTCTAAAGACATATAAAGATGCCCTCATACCTTTTATTTTAAAAAACCCAGTTATTTCAAATTCTTCTATCATCCCATATCTCTACACTTCATTAAAAAAAAAACTGCTAAAAAAATTGACTGTGCTTTTCCTTGCCTTTCTATTTGTTCTTTATTTTATCCCAATATGGTTTTCCTCACCAATCCACAAATTTCTCACTTTTAGGGTAACCAGTGACTTCTGTCCTTTCTGGCAAGTCCACTAATCATGCTCCAATCTCCTCTTGATTGTTCAGCAATGTTTGACACAGAAGAACAACTTCTCCCTCTTGAAGCATTTTCTTGTCTTGGTCAACACCACAGTCTCCTGGGTTCCTTTCTACTATGACTGCTCCTCTTCATTTTCCTGCACTGGTTCCTTGCTCTTGGCCAGACCAAAAGCAGAAATTACCTTTTAGCTCAATTCTGAGACCTCTTCCTTTTTTTTTTTTTTCTATATCACAGAAGGAGTTTCTGACCTTGAATCAGAATTACCTAGAGTATTTGTTAAAACACAGAGTCATGGGGTCCACTCTCAGAGTTTCTGATTTGGTAGATCTAGATGGGGTTCAGGAATTGGCATATATTTCCAAGCAATAATGGCTTATGCTGCTGGTCCAGGGACCACTCTTTGACAACACCTGGTTTAGGGAACCAATTAAACAAATTAAGCCAAATGCTTTGGAATTGGCCTGGCTTTCAAGCATACTTCTACCTTTTATTATCTGGGCACATGATTTACCCTTTGTATTTCTCAGTATGTTTGTTTGTAAAATAAAGACAGTACAAGTTGCCAGCTCAAGTGGTCTGAGAATTAAATGAGATAATCCTGTGACTACAATACTTTTCTGAAAACTGTTCTTCCTTTTCATACTCTTACCTCTCTAAAATCTATTTTCTGAAAGGTAGCAGGGCTGTGTTTTTAAAGACATGTATCAGGTCAGAATCATACTCTCTCCCCCATCTTGTCATTCCTTGCACAAAGAATAAAATGTCTGGCCCCATTCCAGATCACAGTCTCCTTGTTTCATCATGCATCTACCATATTGGAATTTTTCTGATCTAGGAAATGTTCCAGTTACCCCTCACTGCATAACAAACTTCTCCAAAGTTTAGTGGCTTAAAACAATAGCCATCTTACCATTTCTCACAAGTTTATGAGTCAGGAATTCCAATAGAGTTTGGCTGGGTGATTTTTCTGCTGTCCATGGTGTATTCAGTTGGCCACTGGCCTGCAGAGATCACAAATAGACTTTCTCACATGTCTAGAGCTCAGAATGTTCAACAGGGCTTCTCTCCATCTGCCTGTCCTTGTAGTCACCGGTCCTTCTACCTTCTCCCTCTTCAGGAAGTTTATTAGAGGTTACATGTCTGCAAAGGGCTCCTAAGACACCAGGTGGCTGGTTGCTATCTGAGAAACTCGCCTGGAGCAGGCACAGCCTCACTGCTAACACACTGTTTTGGTCAAAGCAGTTGCAAGACTGTCCAGATTCAAGGGGAGAGAAAACCGATGCCACCTTGCAATGGAGAATTGTCTAAGAATTTAATCCACCACATGGACACTCTAAGATCATTCCTGAGTGCCTTTCATACTCATTCCTTCCTCCAGGAATTCTGCCTCTGATTCTTTCCATGGCCGACTCCTCACATCTCAGCTCAGTCATCATCTCCTCATTACCGGAAAACTTTCTTACTGCCTTAACATTCTTCCTCCCACCATCATTATGTACTCCATCACTGGTTTTATTTTCTTTTGAAATTACCTTATTTATGATCTTCTGCCTCCCACTGGAATGTCAACTGCCTAAAAGCAGAAACCTTGCCTTTCTTGTCAACTATGGTTTAAAAGCCTAGAATGGTGCTTGACACATAGAATTTTCCCAACAAATATTTTATGAATGAGTAAATTAATTATGATTGCAAAGTCATTTATAGATGTATAAAGAAAAATTTATAATTACCATATAAGCAGTCTTGTTATTATGATCGGCACTTAAGCTTTCTGAGAATAATGAGCTTAGTGTGTAAAAGACTTATTTTTTCCATGAAACAGATTCCCTTTTGCTTATGGATGAAACTGACCTGTCATGTGAGAAGATGACATTTTTACAATTATGTAATGGTATTTTTTATCTATTACATTTTTTTAATACATTGATCTGAATGACACTCACATTCGCATAGGGGAATGAGGATCTTTGGGGGAAATTATACAGATTTTTACTCTCTTCCCAAAAATAATGTCATAAATTTAAAACCAAGTTAAAATTAACACCCATACTTACTAAGTTTTTAAATTTCTTCTAGCTCTGTTAAAGAAAAACTTATTAGTTTCAGTAAGGAAATTGAGTCTTTTGGTATGAAAAGTAGTTCTTAAAAAGCAATACAAATTGCATGAAAGAAATTAGAAAATGTCTTCATGTTTTTTCAACATAAACAAACATTTGATGCTTTCTGAGAAAATATATTTAGATTTTATAAAACCAAAAAATGTTTGGAAAACATTTTAAGTTCCTTAGCCTAACGTGCATCTGATTTCACCTTTCCTTTAGTACATCCAACATTTTCCAGATTTTCTAAACAACCAAGTAATAATTTTGGGAGCAAATTTATAAATAGGAATTTTTTTTTAAGTTCAAGACCAAACACGGGTAGACAGAGAGATAAATCATTTTTTTCCTTTGTGATATAGCCAAAGTCATGGCAAAATATTAACTTTTTGAAAGTTTCTCTAAAAAAATAGATTCAAGATTTTTCTTTTCTTTTTCCTTTTTGTGGTTCTTCTAGTGGATTTTTCCTTTCTTAATTCAGTCTTACTCCATTATGAGTGCTTATAATATACTGCCTTATAAATGGGACTCTGATTTTGTACATAGTTAAGATATAGTATGTACTAATTTAGTTGAATAATTATAAAAATCCCTGCAAAGGTTTTAATGTGTTTATAGCAGGACTTAATCTATATGCTTGTACAAATATTAGACAATGTAATGTGAAAATGTGTCTACTTTTTTACTTACCTCGTTTTTTTTTTCCATCTTTATTCTTTTAGATCAGGAAAGGATGAGGAAGTAAAAAGGCTAAAAAGTAGGAAGTATGGGGAAAAATCTAGAATAAGGGAAGAGAAAAATTAAAGCTAAGTGGAATAAGTAAGGTAGGTGACCAACTTCTATAGTAAAATACATATGTTAGATTATTCAATTACCTCTAAAGATTTACTCTTTTTTTATATTCATGCTTATGGCTTCTTGTTTTGCAAGTGAAGAAACTGAGGTAAGTGTTCTTTAAATGTGTCTTTTGTGCACTCATGTCAGGATTCTTGAGCCTGCTTGTCCTAAGGCCCCAGAAGGAGAATGACACTGCAGTCCTCATGGACACATCATGTTAATTTTGATTTGATTAATTATGGAGAAATGGACTAGCGAGCTTATGCTGCATATTTTATTCATCCTTTAGGAAAAGCAGAATAAGTTTATTGGCCTCTGTCTCAAAGAGTTGGCAGTCTAATGCAGAAGTAAGATTAGTATATAGATGATAGATAACACAGGACGTAGTTGCAGAGTGACTGGAAAATTAGCCCATGGATTTATCTGTTTAGTAAACAGGTAATTGATAATAAGGAGATGGTGGAAGCTGGGAGTGAAAGAAAGCCAGTGGGATCCTAGAAAATTTGAGCTGAGAGACATTAACAGGCATATAAAAAACTTTAAAAAATATCTCAGAGTTGGAGGGGAGTTGAATCATCTTAACCTTTCCTCTTTTTAAAAAAAATATTTTATTTATTTGAGAGAGAGAGAGAAAGCATGAGCAGGGGGGAGGGGCAGAGGGAGAGGGAGAAAGAGGCTGCCTGTTGAGCAGGAGTCTGATGTGGGGCTCCATCCCAGGACCCTGGGATCATGACCTGAGCCAAAGGCAGCCACCCAGGGAACCTAAGTTTCATTGTTTGTAATTCTGAAGCCAAACCTCTTTCCATAAAACCAGTTATCTCCAATTTACCTTATAAATAAGTCTTTTTATCATTCATATGCATGATTATTTAAACAATTTATCAGTAAAATTGATGCCAAAATTCAATTTCCATAAAAGATGAATCACTACGATGATTTTAATGCAGATTTGATAATATTCTTGAGAGTTATTTCTATAATGTTCAGAAATTGAAGCAAAATTTATAATGGTATTGAAAAAAGCTGCTTAAAAATGATAATAAATCACAGAGGAAAAAAATCATCAATTTTTATGTAACAGCATTCTAGAAACAAATTACTTCCTAAACTGAATGCGAATATCTCTCTTAGTGCAGAAAACTAACATACGTCATGCCTATGACATTTGCTAAATCAAGAATTTAGTGCAAGATGATATAAGCAAATGATAGGTTTCTGCAGTAGTTGGTGAGGCAAACTGGTGCATTTCTGTAAGTTCCTTGAGCCACAGCTGGATTTTTTCTAAGGGCAGGGCCAGTCAAGTCTTTGTCTTAGACAATTTTGTCCTTGAGTTAATTGATATGATGTAATTGGATTCTTAGCCAGGAGCCAAGATTATTTCAAAGACAGAAGAAAGAATCATGATCTCTTTCAAACTAATTATAAATCAAGGTTATAACTTTCTCAGTGGACTAAGGGTTGGGAGACTAGAGTTTCCATACTAGGATTGTAACTACCTTTACAAACAAACCTGAAGTATATCTTCTCTGTATCTCATTATTTTCATCCCTAAAATGAGCATATTTCTCTAAAAAATGTTTCCTGATCTTTGAAACAATTGAATGTAGAATTGCTGAGGGAGCCATTAGCCATTGATAAGTGCTCAGAGATGAAAAATAAAGAAAAGAGCAGGGCAAGAAAGACAAAAAAGAGAGAGAGTAAAAGAGAGAGAGAGGAAAAAAGAGAGAGGGGGGGAGAAACAGGTGACTTTCAAGAGGAGTCATCTGTGGAAATAGAAAGCTGTCTATTGGAACAGGGATTTGCACATTTCACTTAAATGTTATCTTTCTGTGAAATTACAGCATCTTGCTATTTTCAGCAGCTGCCCTTGGAATACTAACTAATTGGATAAGGTGGATTAAAATTCATGGAAACTACTTAGGGGGACGGGGGCAGGTGCTCTAGAGGTCAGTTTTAGGAATAATACATCCGATTAATCAGTACTTCAGCATTCTTGAACTCAGCTCCATAGACAAGTCCAGGACAATCCTTGTTCTTCTCATTCTTGATCAGGCTGAACCTTGACCATGAAAGTTCCCTAAATCCAGTCTCAATAACAAGGGTGCAACCAGGGCCTTGGAGGGCACTCTGTAAGCATGGAGGCCTAAAGTGCTTGAAGCATCAGAACCAGAAATTACTTGAATCTAATTTTCAGGTGTACATGAGGCTAATGTAACATGAGCATTACAAGAAATGGAAAAAGTGATATGTACTGCAGTATTTTGGATGGACTTTAAGCATATGATGGATGAATGGAGAAGGGCAGCCAAGGAGCTGTTAAGAGAAGACTAGAGCCGAACCAGGATCTTGGCAGCTAAGAAGTGAAAACATCAGCAGATTTTGGAAAGAGTAAACAAATCACAAATCACAATGAGAGGATAACTCTGGAGATAAGGTTTCACTGATAACTGATGATAAACTGGATCCTCAGGTTCTGAATGTCTAAATGAAGAGTAAGAAAGATAATATCTGAAATTTGTTTATTGTTATTATTTGTTTTTGTTGTTGTAATTGTGTAGTTAACAGACACCTGATCATTTCTCTGCTGAGAATCATGCTTCTTGACTCCCCTGTCTACTGGAGCAAAATGATCTTTTTAGCATCCAATGATAAGCCCTCCATTATCTGGCTCTGACCGGACTTCCCAATTCTTCGCCTAACTACCACCCCACGCACTCTCCATTGCCTCCTGCAACACTGACCTAGTCTGCCCTCACTGGAGGAGCTCTGTCTTGGTCCACTTTGAGACACCTCCTTGCTCAGAGCATTTCCTTCATTTCCCATTTCTTCTTCTGTCTCTTTCTGCCTAAATCCTAATCACCATTTGAAACATCTTGCACGATATCTTCCTTGATTCTTCCCCGAAGAAATGACCTTACCTCCTTGGTTCCATTGTAAGACTGGTTTCTGATTAGAGCTCCTGAGACATAATCGCAGCATATTTCCAACGGACAGACTTTGTGCAGCTGTCAGTCTCTCCAAATGGGCTGTATTTTGCTCAAAGCATGACTGGCTTTGTTTACCTCTCCTTCCCCAGAAGCATAATAAGCAGGTCTGTCTGGTTTTTGCTTCAACTGCTGTGGAAGATTTTCGGCTCAGGAGATGACAATTTAAGCTGGAAGAACAAGAAGCTCTGGTTACTATTATGGCTTTGGTTTGTCATGCTGTAATTGCAGCATGTGACAAAATATTAAGCATGCCTGGTGATATTCATCTTTCCCAAAGCTTCAAGGGCAGAATGGGCTCTGTGTGTGTGTGTGTGTGTGTGTGTGTGTGTGTGATTTTTAAAATTTAGCCTTTTCCTTGACATTTTTTAAAACAAAATAGGTTGTTTAGAGTAGAGAGTGAGCTGAGCAGCACAGCTTAACAGAATGCTATTCCTGTGCTCATTTCTACCCTGCCTCTGTGAATTTGGGTAAGCTAGTCATTTTTTTAAGATTCTGTTTCTTCAGCTGTGGAATAGAGGTATTACAGCAGAGGTGACCTCCAAGGAACAGCTCAGCTTATAATTCTTTGATTCTATTATATTCCATATTAATATAAGTAGCAACTTAAGATATATACATATATATACACATATATAATATATGATACATATTACATAATGTATATATGTGTGTGTGTATGTATGTACATATACATATTTATCCCATTCATTTGCATATTATATATACACTCATGTCTACCAGGAATCCTTGATTAGAGGGTCTGGTGAGGAAGAGTAATGGGCTGGTCATGTCGAGAATGACCACCGGGTCCCACCTAGTAGTCCTCGGGAGAATAAGTGTCATCCCTCAACTTTGAAGGCACTGAATGAAGGAGACATTCAAGGTGTCCAAGCTGGACAAGGGAGAATGCTCCTGGCTGGTACTGATGGCAGCCTCATTGGTTTTTGTTCTATTCATCTCAGGCCACATACAATAGACTGGGCGGCTTATACAACAGATATTTATTTCTCACAGTTTGGGAGGTCATGAAGTCCATGAGCAAGGTATTGGCAGATCAGGATGCTGGGGAAGACTCTCTTTCTGGCTTGTAGGCAGCCCCTTTTTGTTGTGTCTTCACATAGTGGGGAGAAAGAGAGCATTGGTCTCTCTTCCTCTTCTCAGAGGAGATTAATCCCATCATGGGGTGCCACCTGTATGACCTCATCTCAACTTCTTAACCTCCCAAATGCTCCATTTCCAAATCTCATCACATTCGGGGGGTGGGGAGTGGGTAGGACTTCAACATGTGGATTTGGGGGGCACACAAACATTTAGTCCATAACATTCCATGGTCACTCCCTTGGGATGAGTTTGAGTCCTGGGGGCCAGGGGGCTGTCATTAAGACAAGCAATGTCATTGGGTCAATGAGGAAGTCTCCTTCGAGGACTAGAGCCACTATGGAATGGCTGCATCTGTCTCATGGACACCAGTAAGGCTTACTGTGGCAGGTAGATTCTCCAGCAGGCCTAATGCCTTGTAATATTGGGGGGGTTTCTCCAAAACAGTGATCAGCCAGTCACCAGGCCAGGTAGGATTGTGGAGGTCATCTGTAGTCTGAGACTTCCCATTCTCTTTCTTAACTTTGAGCCTGTGACTCTGCAAGAAAGAGGCTCAGCTCTCCAACCAGTGTGTAGCATCAGTGAGCAAAGCAAAAGAAAAGTCAAACTTGTTTGGGATTAACTTTTGATTGACTTACTTGATTTTTCTCCCACTCAATTATTTATTTGTTCTGGTAGCATATAGAGGCAATCAGTGATAAAACATCATAGGGATGATTTTAAGGCTGTTTTCCTTCTTAATTTTCCTTTTAAATACAAAGAGAATTCAATAGAAAAGAAGAGGAGCAAAAAGGAAACAGGGAGGCTTTAGGCGGCATCATTAAATTTCCTCCAGCTGTGAAACTCTGTCTATACTAGAGGGGCAGAGCGAGGGAGGTGAGTGAAAGTCAGACTGTGCAGAAGAGAGGAGCCTTGAAGACAATACACTAATGCCTGACAGCTCTTTACTTCTGTGCTCAGCAAACTGCACCTTTGAAGCATGAGGCTCAGAAGCCTGTTCCTTTTTAAGAACGCTCTGATATATGTATTTAAAACATGAAAAGACCTCACTTTGGAGGACAAAAGCCTGAATAGTATGCTATGCCTATGGTGTGTATGCTTCTAAAACTCAAGAAAGTAAACAACCTTCAGGGAGATCAAAGACTCAAGAAACACTTTCCTTCATATCAATGCAGTGTCACTGTATATTCACTCTTGGTCCCGTGTTGGACTTGATTTGTGATTTACCATTTGTGAAAGACTTCAGATGTCCCGCCTGGACACCCAGAAGTTGTTTCCGTTTTCTATAGTCAGCATGTGAAATATTATTTAAAGCCCACATTTTGCTTTTAAATATTACCAGTGGTTTCAGTGCTCCCGAGGTCAAATTTCAGCCCAACTTCTTGGACTTCCAGGCCTGGAAACCTTTTAGCAAGCTCTGCTTCTGTTTCCATCCCCTGAAAAAGTTGTCTCTGCAGACAGAGCTTTGGCATCTGTATACCTCCCTCACATATTATATATTACTTATGGAACTTCGAGAGATCCAAAATGCCTCGTTGATGGAAAACATGGGATGGATGAGAATCCCTGGGTATCTGTATTCAAATGTTTAATATCTCCCCATTCAGTTAACATTTAGAAATTAAAACTTGTAATCAGACATATGAAAGAGGCTTGGAACACAATGCATTTACATGGCTAGTGAATTCATTATGGAATCAGAATCGATCTCAAAATCTGTGCTATGGTTTATTGTAGAGTCTGTTTTCTTAAAGAACAGAGAGTTTCCCTCAATTTATTATTGCTATCTTGGCTCTCTAGTGATAAAATACTGGATATGAAGCCCCTGAAGTCCAGATCTAACTCATGGTTGAAACTGCACTTCAGTGAATGATAGATCCTACTCACTGTATTTCAGTGCCTGGCTTGGGGACCTGAGGAGTAAGCCCTGAAGAAGTCAATCATGTCTATCACTGGAAATGGAAATCTCCATTTCCAGTGGAAATGGAAATTGTATTATAAATTATTTCAAAATTTATATTCATTTTTTAAAAATAAAAAGCATATTCTATTTCCATTTCCAGGGTTTAAGTTTTGTTATTTGAAATTTTATTCATCTTTGAACTTACAGTTGAGAATTCAAAATTACTACGGGTCTTACTTTAGGTAAAGGAAAACCATGTACAGGTAAGTACTCCTATGTCTTTCTGTTTCCTTCTCCAGCAAAATACTTACTCAAGGGCATAGTAAATATTTCTACTTAATAGAAATAGAATCTCCAGTTCTCTGCCTGATTTGTTATTGGGGTTACCTACATTGTTACAATAAGGGTTAGCATAGGTACTAAAATTAATGAAGAAGAAATTCCATTTTAAATTTTAATTTTTGTGAATACATATAAGGTAATGCATATTTATGACAGAATAAACATGGCATTTTGTGAAAATTGTATCTGTATTTCATGCCTTTTTAAAGTTCTATCATATTTCCTTTTTAAAATTATGCTAATTTAAATTTATACATTATTGTAAACTTATTTTTGTTCAAAGTCTGTGTTCTCAAATGTTTTATGTATCAACTACTTTATTTTTAATTCATTCATTTATTCGGTTATCTTTATACATTCCTACTTCTCTTTCTTACATTTCCTGTTTTCTTTTTAGTTATCTAGTTCCTAACATTTTTAATAATAAAAACACCTAAGGCTATGGATTTGATTTTGAGAAAAATCTTTGACTATACATTCTATTTTTTTATACAAAGGATTTCTTTTAATAATTATTTTCTTTTTTTTAAATATTTTATTTATTTATTTGAGAGACAGACAGTGAGAAAGAGCATGAGTGAGGAATTCAGGGGAGAAGCAGACTCCCCGAGGAGCCAGGAGCCTGATGCGGGACTCGATCCCGGGACTCCAGGATCATGACCTGAGCTGAAGGCAGTTGCTTAACCAACTGAGCCACCCAGGTGCCCCTAATAATTATTTTCTAAAAATTATATAATTGCAGTATAATTTTCTTTTTCCTCCAAAAACTCTTTGTAGATGATTTCGTTATTTTTGAAAATTTAATTTCCATGTGGTTAGTCCTTTGTATTCTAATTTATTTTTAGCTACTTGTTTGTGTCCTATTACTTTTTTTCTACTGATACTGCTTATATTTATAAATCTTTTGTTCAGTTTTAATGCTACATCATTCATAAAGGTTGATCACTATTGTAGACATATTTGTAGATTTTATATAAGATAATATTTAAAAATCTCATCCTTGCTTATTTCTTTATCCCACTTTACCAGCTTCTCCCTTTGAGATTTCTATTTCATTTTACCATGATTTTCAACATAGTCACAATTTTTTACTTTTAAACTTTTCAAGTAATACATATCTGTTTTAAAAAGCATATGAGGAGGGGCACCTGGGTGGCCCAGTTGGTTAAAGCCTCTGCCTTCCCCTCAGATCATGATCCCAGGACCCTGGGATCCTGTGGCATTGGCTCTCTGCTCAGCAGGGGAGCCTGCTTCCCTTCCTCTCTTACTGCCTGCCTCTCTGCCTACATGTGATCTCTGTCCGTCAGAGGAATAAATAAAATCTTAAAAAAAAAAAAAAAAAAGCATATGAGGAGATTTTCTTTTAACCAAATCTAAAAGTCCTTGTCTTTTGGTAGAGGAATTAGAACATTTGTATATAGCATGGTCTAATAGATTCATCAATGTTTACTTATATCAATTTATTTACGATTTTTATACGCTTTTTTTGTTCTCTGTCTTTTTATCTTTTATTTTATGAGCTAAGTTTTTCATTCTTTCTCTTTTTTCCAATAGCAATGTAGAAGAAATTAATCTCTTTTGTTTCTTTTTTAAACCATTGTGTTTGGAAAATCTATCATACTAACCTTTCACTTATTATCTGATTCTTATTTTATTTATTATTGGAAAATATCATCATCCTTGTATTTCTCATTTGTTTTTTCCTATTCTTAGTTTTAATCTCACATTTGAAAGAAGGTTTTTAATTAAATTATTGGGTTTTGCAATTTGCGTCTTACAATATTTTTTAAGCATTTGAATAATTTTGAAACTACTTACTTTTGATTCCATAATTAAGTGGTTTAAATGTTTAGTTATATATCTTTGAGGAATATTTTCAGCCTGGGCTCACAGGTATAATATTTTCTTAGTCCTCACATATCTAATAATGCTTATCATTTTCTTCAGGAATAAAAAACCGGGATTTCTAGGTGAAAAATAAGTCGTGGTTTATAAACATTTTCACTCAACTCTGTAGTCATTCATCTATCAATTTTTTAAATAGCAAGAATAAATGTGAAACAGCCTTCGATTTTTTTAAACTAACAAACATTTTGTGTTTTTCTGGTGTGAGTACTTATATTTCTTATTTTTCTTGAAATACAAATAAAAAGTATTAGATTGAGAATGGGGCACTGAATAGATTTTAAACTCAAACGCTATATAGGGAATCAAGGTATTTTCACCCAAGTTGCGGAATCTTATACTAAAGAAAATAAAGACAAGTCAGAAAGGAGGAGAATGTGTAATTAAACAGATTTGTGTATAGCTATATGCCTTTTATTACAAGTCTTAAAAGGTATTAAATGAGTCCAAGAAAGGCATGAAGAAAAAAAATCTGAATTTTCTTACTTGCTATACTTGCCTACTTTGGGGCCAACAGGTGGTGAATGGCAGGTGCTAGGCTGAGTGCCAGGTGCCGGGTATAGATTCGTTTCCTCAAAAAGTGGGTAACATAAGAGAGGGGAGAACACCTGTAAACAGCTGTAAAAAAAGAACAAGTTGTCAGCATGATAATAAAAGTCTATGGAGAATATTATTAAACCCAAAAGGAAAGAACACCCTCAGTTCTGCATTAGCGGGAAACCTGCAACTTTGCCTGAGGTTTCTGCCTCTGTCCCATCTCCTGAAGAGAAACGTTCCCAAGGAGGCCCAGTGCTTCAGGGAAAGAAACCAGGAAGGTTTGCCCTCTACGGAGCTAATTCATTCAATACCATGGTTGAAGGATTGGGTGACACCATTAAGGGAAAGCATGTTTTTTATTTTTGTTGTTGGAAAGAAGTCGGATCCAGATTTGAAAAGGCACAGAAGGCAGAGGAAGGGAGCACCCCTGTTTGCCATATGAAACCACAAAAAAAAATTAAAGTGTTTATTTGGTAAGAACTTTTATTTGGTAAGTTTTATTTGGTTTATTTGGTAAGAACTTTTGCTTTATTTTTATTGTAAAAATCGACCGATTATTAAGAACACATTTACTGGAATTGGTAGTGGAAAGAGAAAAAACGTCTCATTGAAGTGTGTGTTGGTGAGGAAGAGCTCAACTGAGCATGACCTGGGTGAACGCACATCACAGAAGGTGGGGGTACTGATAGATTCCATCCTCTTAAATGCATAGGTCAAAGGATACAAATTATGGAACAATTATTAAAAATTTAAAATTATCCTTTTTGTTTTCATAGACATTATGCCCAATTAACCAGCCCCAAAGTTAAACCACAGGTTTATATTTCTCTGCTTCATCCCTTCTTCAGACCCATGTCAGTGAATGGGTTCCAGTTTCATAGAACAATGGTTTTCAGTCCTGGCCGTGGCTGTGCGTTTCCAGGACTTGGGAAGCTTTATAAACATCAGAGCCTACTCCCCTCCCCATAGCCACTTAAAACACAAATAAAAGAAAAAAGAAAACAAAACAAGATAAAAAACGACTCTAATTGGACAGGACTTCTCTGGGACGTGGCATTGGTATTAACAAAGAAACAACAAAATCTTCTATGAGGCTGAGATGTATAGCCACTGACGTATGGAAAGCCACTAACATTTAGGGAGGAATCAAATTCCTCCTAGAGAAAGGAAAAAGGATGGTGATAGGATGTAATTTTATTTATTTTTATTTTTTGTTTAAATTCAATTAGCCAACATATGATGTAATTTTAAAATGGTTTGTTTCTTTCAAGTTTTCATTTAAATTCTAATCAGTTAACATGTAGTGTAATATTGATTTCAGGAGTCGAGTTTAGTGAGTCATCAATTACATATAATACCCAGCATTCATCAGGAGCGCTGATGAGATCCTTAATATTCAGCATCTATTACTACCACTATTAGTCCTTCCAGTAGTATAACTAATATTAGTACTTTTTTTGTACTCAAACTTAGGGATTGTGAAGGGATATTAAAATTATATAAGTTACGTGGGGTTTTTTGTTTGTTTTATTTTCCTCAAGGTGCTTATATCTAGCAAGAATAAATGTGAAACAAACCTTTTATACATATTCTATCTGTGATATGTTATATTACATTTTAAGAGAGTAGTATGTAGAGAGTGCCATTATAATCTAGTTCAAAGGACAGCGGTGAGGTTGAATGACTGTTACAGAAACAAAAGGGGGTACTTCAGTTGGACTTATTAGTTATAGTTTTCTCAGTAGAAATGGAGGAACTGGGGGGAGGGTGGGATTCCAGATGAAAAAAAGAAACACCAGTGTTTTATCCTTTTTACATAGGGGGGGAATTGAGCCTTAGACTAATTGGATGTCTTACCACAGACTATTTGGTGTCACAGCTAATATTTTTTCCTTCATTTTTTTAAAAAGAAAATCTTTTTCTTTTCTTTTCTTTTTTTTTTTTTTTTTTTTTTGTTTTGTTTAATGATCTTTTCACCATATTATGTCACCAAAGGGCTGGAACCTCTCAGGTATCAAGAACCTTTTCTCCACTTGCCAACTTTTTTTAGCTTTTTAAAAAAAATGTATTTTTGAGAATACAGAGAAATAGAAACAAACAAAAAAATGGCATTTTATGGGGCTATATTTATAGGTCCTGTTAAGACAAGTGATTTAAAAATGAGTCAACAATTAATCAATGCTATTATTGTTTTGAGGAAATAGAAGCTTCCATTGGGAAATAACCTGCACTTGGAAAGCCACAACTTACTTTATGTTGTTTAAAGTTGTGGTCACACTAGAAAATGTAAAATAAAATATCCTTACAATCTGCATGTAGGCAAACAGCCTTTTGAATTATTTTTTTAAAGATTTTTATTTATTTATTTGACAGAGAGAGATAAAGATCACAAGTAGGCAGAGAGGCAGGCATAGAGAGAGGGGGAAGCAGGCTCCCTGCTGAGCAGAGAGCCCAATGCAGGGCTCTATCCCAGGACTCTGAGATCATGATCTGAGTTGAAGGCAGAGGCTTAACCCACTGAGCCACCCAGTGCCCCTTAAATTCCCTTTTGTTGTAACTTCTTATTCAGTTAAACAATATTATGTGGGTCTCTGTACAAACTATAAGAGAAATTGACCTAGAACCGATTTTAGTCCTAAATTCTACAGAAAACTTATTTACAATGAGTCATATTTTGAATTTATTTTTTGACTTTTAAAAATACATCCCGTGTTCTGTTGGAGTAGATTAAATCTTTGAAGAAACAAAGGCATTCACTCAATTCAAATGAGAAAGAGAATTACACAATGTAGATGATCACTATTATAGAATTCATTGTGGGAAGTTTGAAATGAATTGTGTGTACCCTTGATGGGAACATTGTCAAGAGTGGGTTTCATCACTGATCTTTTAATGGTGTTTGTGTTTAAACCCCAGATTCATCACTCTATCTGTGTGAACTTGGGTGAGCATTTAAATTTCTAAGCCTCTCTCCTCATCGTTAGTGAGAATTGTATCTGGTTATTTTGATGATTTAAATCATACCCAGCACATAGTAAGAATTTAAGAAAGATCAGCCATGATCTTTTTAAATAACAGGGACTCAGTACAAACTTGGTGACTGAGTATAAGCAAGTGACTTCAGCACAGCCCAGGGAAGAGGAAAACTATGTTTCTCTTCTCCTTTGTTTTGTTTTCTGAACCTTTGGAAGAAGGTTCTGGTATCATTTTCTGTCACAACTTGAGGTTTCTCTTCTCCTTTGTTTTGTTTTCTGAACCTTTGGAAGAAGGTTCTGGTATCATTTTCTGTCACAACTTGAGGTTTCTGAAGGGAAAAGTTATAGTAATGACTCCTTTTCTGTGTCCCACCAAGTCGAGGTTCACAACCAACTGGCAAAACCATCTCTGTGTTGGTTTGTACTATCAAAGTGTTGCTAATACACCATGTTTTAAAGTTTTGTCTTCCTTGGACACCAATGGCATGTCTACATTTTTAAGTTATGGTCGAGTTCAAACATATATTTAAAGCAATGTCTGAGAGAGTGATTTAATACATACCATTAAAAATGACTGATCCACTTTGTAGGTGAATAACTATACATTAATTGCCATAGCATTTTAAGCATAAAAACAAATAGCAAAATATGTTTTAAAAACTAAAAGAGGGGTTCCTGACATAAATTTATTATTCTTCCTCTCTAGAAATTAGTAAAACCTCTGTTGTTATCTAATGGAGAGTTTTGTTTCACTCCCGGAGCGACTACAACTTTGTTTCTTCTTGACTCTTCATCTGGATGATCCTGTGCTGTGTGCCTCACACTAGTTTTCCTCTTCCCTGGGCTGTGCTGAAGTCACTTGCTTATACTCAGTCACCAAGTTTGTACTGAGTCCCTGTTATTTAACAAGCGTCATCCTAGGCATTGGAATACAGCGTAAAGTGAATAATAAAACTCTTGCATCCATAGATTTTTACAGAGCGGGAAACAGAAAAAAAAATCCATACATAATTCCTTCAGGTAGTGCTCAGTGCTATATAGAGAAGTTGGGTAGAGAGCAATGAGGCTGCCATTTTTCAGTGAGCTATTCAAAGGCATCTCTGAAGAGATCTTCTTGACTAGAGACCTGATAAAAGGTCTGGGTGTTGGAGACAAACTACAGAAATTTTTATCTTCTTTCTGCAATTGCCTTAGGTTTCAAACAGTCCTTACCAAGTATCAGACAGAAAAATAGTTGCTTTCTGGAAGATACTGCATAAAACTTTCATAACCAGCATTCACTCCTAAACAATAGCTTCACTCTCTTTGTTTATCCTCCACCTCTGTCTCTCTGTCTTCCTCATCCTCTCTCTGCACCCCACCTTCTTTCCTTTTCTTTCTTTCTTTACCTTTCTCCCTTATATTTCTCTGGCTCCTGTCATCTGGAAATTCAGTGATTATCCATTTCATGACTCCTATTTATAGAATTCACTAACTGTAAAGAAAGAATTCAAAAGGTGTGATGGAAAAGACTGAAATATTTATTTTGGAAGTGGCCATATGGAAATAAACTTAATTATACATGATAAGCTAATTATAAATATTTTTACTTGTTATTATTTTGATACACCTTGGAATAAGCTTGGGTGAAATTTTAGTTTGAAATCTGCAGGAAATAGCTAGGAAAAAGAAAAAGAAAAGCAAGTATCTGTACAAATTCTTGTATTTCTAAAGGTTGTCTACAGAAACTCTAAGTATTTGTTTCTCTGTAACATAATAAAATATATTTATCTTTTTACACATTGTGACTATACTTATTTAGCAAATATAGCAAAGAAAAAAGTTTATATATCAGAAAAATGTTATTTTCCTGTACTGATTCAATCAATCCTTTTTATCTGGAAACAAAATAGCTACGTGAAATATGAAAAATTCAGTCAGTAATTTAATGGCACTCAGACAGATAAATGCTAACATTTGTTGTATATCTACATGCACACAATAACATTTCTATAACATTTATTTGTTAAAACAAATCTAGAAGGTTCTCTTTGCTTGAACCTTACAGAGCAGTTTCACAGAGTAACTTTACCCAAAGTTAGTTAGCTTTCAGCCTTCCAAAAATCAGGACTATTAGGGCTTTCTACATTATGAAAATCATGTTCCTTGTAATACATATTCTCTCTAGAAAAACAAGCAAGCATGGGCAGTATGCATTGAGGCCACACAAAGAACTGAATCAGCCAACTGCTACTTTCCCTAGAATTGACCCCAGATGTAGAGAAAGATTCAGAGTTTCCACTAAAGTAATATTTTAAGTTTAGATGGTGAAACTTTACCCAAAGTCAAATCAGTTATTTTGACTCCCATTTTCTACAAATTAGGATAATTTGGTTTCTAAACTCTGTTCATGATCTATTAAAGACCTTCAGAACACAATATTGAATTTTACTTGTAGACTATTCCATTTTACAATGAAACCAATTCTTTTTTCTTTAAGATTTAATTAATTTATTTATTTGAATGAGAGAGAGAGAGAGAGAGAGAGAGACTGAGCCCAAGCAGAGAGAGCTGAAACAGAGAGAGAAGCAGGCTCCCCAGTGAGCAGGGATCCCAATGCTGGGCTTGATCCCAGGATCCTGACATCATGACCTGAGCTAAAGGCAGATGCTTAACGGACTGAGCCACCCAGGTGCTCCTTTATATATCATTGATTTTTATGTCATCATTTTTAAATAAAAGCTATATGTTTTCTATAATAAACATTTTTTTAGAAAGAATTATTTGGTTCTCATTTATGTGCTGTAATTTTTTCTATTGTGGGAAACAATCAGTTATAAGATGTACCACTGAAATAATAATAGGTTAAGTATGTCAAACACTTTTAAGGCAAATCTCAATTTTAGATATGCTAAAATGTGAAAGATGTGCATTTTTAAAATGTAGGTAATATGGTATATTTTTGCTTGAGGTTTTTAATGACTGGGTCCAACGGAGTTGGCAAAACCTCTGGAGACTGACTCTCATTTTTAACACCTATCTGGAATTCTCAGAGTTAGTGACAATCTCAAGTGATGGATATGTGTTAAAAAGTATTCTCACTTTATATCTCGATCTATGAAGTGAGAGACATGAAAACCTTTTGTAACCCTGTTTACACATACCCTGGCCCCTACCTCCAAAGATTTGTTACATCCTCAGGGAAGCATATCTTTATTTGACAAAGTTTTTTTAGCTTTAATTTTCAAAAGTTATATAATGAGTATTATATTACCCTGAATATTACCTCAGAATCAGAGCTTTTTTTAAGGTATGGGCTCTGTTAACAACTTCCTTTCCAGTCCCCAATGTTGTCCTGACAACCAGTAGGCATTTAATAAATAGTTATTGAATTAATGAATAAAAAAGTTCCAGTTGTTCTCTATTAATATTTTTTAACTTAAGCATACAGGAAGTATTAGAAAGACCAGAAATAAGTGCAAAGGGGGCAGTAATTTATAGCTTGGAAGTCTTGATCCTTCCAGTGAATCACTCTGTGGCATTGTGATACTTACATTGTTAAATTTTCTTCTCTTCACATTTCACCTGTTGATGTTGTTGAGTATTTGATAGTCTGTTTTGTTATCCACATGCTTGGCAAATGTTTTCTCTTCACCCCTTCCTTTTCATTTTGTATAACAAAGCAATCTCACCAACAAGTATAGTGTTCTGAGTGCTGTTGGTACTTAGTGACTCCAGGTAGAACTTCAAATAGAATATGGGGCTCCTACAAATTCCCCTCCCTCCAAACCACATACACACGGGTTGCATGGTATAATTAGGAGCACATTCATTTTCCTCTAAAAGAATAACAGTTCACAAGTCCTAACATTGCTTCTCAGGCTCTAAGATCCAGTGTGAGAGAAAAGATTGAAGGGGTACCATATTTTTTTCTCCAGGCAGGCCAGGAGGCCTGGTGATGTGGAGGGTTAAAAAGAGTAGTCTGATTCACTTCAAATTCCTGCAAATATGCAGGAATCTGAGTCCTTTCTTCTGGTCATGGGAGAATCCATCCTTCTGTCAACACCTACTGCTCTGCAGACACTATGCTCAGTAGAAGAATTAGTCATGGTCCCTGCGTAGGAGGACCTCTAAAGAAGTTTATAAACAGCCATAATATACAGTGGAAAGTGATGAATGTCACAAAGGAGGTACAAACAAAATTGTATGGATGTTCTCAGAAGGAAGAAAGAACTTTTTGTTGGATGATTATGGAGGTCAGTGGCATGGTGCTGACTTAGAATTGTGGGATAGATGCAGATACGTAATACCATATCCTTTGACTGAAGTACTACTTGAGGGTTGGTGTCTGTGTGTTCAATTGGCAACAAGGCAAATGGTGGAGATCAGTGAGCTTACTTCATCTTCCCCAACCCCATCACGTGCTCATGGGCTCCTGAGTGTTGAGGAGATTGGTCCATAGAGACTCTTCAGCAGAGAGATTGCACATTTCTTTGGGAGGGCCAAAAATTGCACATTTCCTCTTCAGCAGAGAAATTGCACATTTGTTTGGGAGGGCCAGAAATTGCACATTTCCTCTGGGCCAAAAATATGGATTTTTTCCTCCAAATAATATATTGAGCATTTTAATATGTATATTCTCTTTTTAATCATGGTTCCTAAATAAATTTGTTATCTTTGGGAATCATAAGTTGCATAACATCTTGAAGTACTATTATTATATTATTATTATTATTATTATTATTATTTACCTAATCTGGACATACACTATTTGATTATTATATCAAGATTGTGAGGCCAGAGTATGTAAAATTGGTAAGGAGATTTCATAAAACATTTCATTTTATCCATTGTTTTGGTATATTATATTACATATAATTTGGAGAATGCCTTGACAAAAAAATACTAAGTACTTATGTTGGTATGGAGATCATGAAAAGTTGCAACAATCTATTCATTTGTACTTCATTATTTGCATAGATAGCTATGTGATCATACCTTTGAGTAAACCTGAAGTTGCTAATTAAATACTATGAAAACATTTAATCAAACTGTATAACTGTGAAAGAATGGGTTTACTTGCTTACAAATAATCTTTGAAGTACACTTAAGTGTCTATAATTTGAGTAAACTGAAGGAGTTCTGTAGCTATCTGATACTTCTTAAGAGTAGTTAAAGTCAAAATCTTGCTACCATTAGTCTTTGTTGCAAAACCAAATTACCATAAATTTAATAGTTTAAGATAACAAAGATCTCTTCCTTTATGGTTCCGTGAGTTAGACGTGTGACAAGGGAATGACTGGACTAAAATCTAGATGTCAGTGGGCCTGTGTTTTGGAAAATCCATTCCTCATCTCTTCCAGCTTCTGGAGACTGCCCATGTTCCTTGGCTTATGAGTTCCTTCTAGATTCACAGCCAGCAAAATTACATCTCTGTGCACCTGACCCTTCTTATATTGTCACATCTCTTTCTGACAGCCAGGAAAGATCTTCTATTTTTAAAGACTTGTGTAATTAGGTTGGGCCTCCTGGATAATCCAGAATAATCTTCCTGTCTCCATGTTATCCAGAATAATCTTCCTGTCTCCATGTCCTTAACTTTAGTAATATTTGAGATGTTCCCTGTGCCGTGGGAAGTAACATACTCATATTACTGGGGATTAGGACATGGATCTTGCGAGGCCATTATTCTGCCTACCTCACTATCTAACTCATTTTTTGATTTATATCCAATTCCCATGTCAAAAAGAAGAGGTGGTTTGTGCTCAATTGTAGAGAAAATCATTTACTATTTAACCTCATTTTAATATTGTAATTCTGATCTAGGTAGGGATGGTTAAAGAGGTGGGGAGAAAAATGGTTTAGATTCACCAACGAGACTTTTTATTTTTATTTTTATTTATTATTTTTTTAAAGATTTTGTTTATTTATTTGACAGACAGAGATCACAAGTAGGCAGAGAGGCAGGCAGGGAGAGAGGAGGAAGCAGGCTCCCTGCAGAGCAGAGAGCCCAATGTGGGGCCTGATTCCAGGACCTTGAGATTATGACCTGAGCCAAAGGCAGAAGCTTTAACCCACTGAGCCACCCAGGTGCCCTAAGACTTTTTAAAACTATAGACATACTTTTTCCAGTGAAGCCAGGACTTGGATGTAAATGTCTACCTCCATCGTCTCTTCTTCCATTCTTCCATACAATACTACTCTCATGAGCCTGTATTACTAATAGGATTTTGTTATGGTCATCTGTTTGGGGGATAGAAAAAAAGATAAGGATGACTATTTGACTTCTTTGGTACTATTAACTCTAACTTGATTTAGAAAGAATAAAAGAAATCTGACTCAGCTAAGAAACTGTTTGCTATGTTTTAATCTTTCAAAATGATCTAAGTAAACATTCTCAAAGTTTGAAAGTCTTATGACTATTTAATAATGTGCTCTTTGTTTTGTTTAGTCTTCTTAGACAAGCCAAAAGCACTGACATTTGTATTACTTAAACTCTTTCTTAAAGTTTAACAAATTGCTTTAAATTGTTTCCCTGAATGAAAGCAGGGCAAGACATTTGCAGATAATTGAGCTAATGAAATATGGGAAATTTTCTGAAAATGCCCCATTATTAAACACTATAAGAATTCAGAAGCACTTGGATTAAACAACCTACTCATTGTTTTGAAAAAAAGCTGAGGGAAAAAACTGGTTTTAACTTAAAACTATTAACAATATATATTATTAAGTAAGTTTCTTTCACCAAGCTGGAAAAATTTGTAATAATTTGAACTTTTTTCTTTTTTTAAAAAGATTTTATTTATTTATTTGAGACAGAGATCTCACATAGGCAGAGAGGCAAGCAGAGAGAGAGAGAGGAGGAAGCAGGCTCCCCACTGAACAGAAAGCCCAAAGTGGGGCGTGATCCCAGGACTCTGAGATCATGACCTGAGCCAAAGGCAGAGGCTTTAACCCACTGAGCCACCCAGGTGCCTCAATAATTTGAACTTCTAATAACCCTGGAAATGGAGTTGTTCACTTTACATTTAATTACATGGAGAAAGAATTTGACAAAATACAACATCCTTTCATGATAAAAACCCTTGATAAATTGGGTATAGAAGGAATATATCTCTATATAAAAAGGCCCTATATGACAAACCCACATGTAACATCTTACTCAATGGTAAAATATTGAAAACTTTTCCTCTAAGATCAGCAAGAAGGTAAGAGTGTCCACTCTTATCTCTTATTCAGTATGGAAGTCCTACCTAGAACAACCTGACAAGATAATGAAAGACATTCGAGTCAGAAAGAAAGAAATGAAACTGTCTTTATAGATGATATAGTCTTATATATGGAAAATCCCAAAGACTCAATCAAAAAGCAGTTGGAACTGATCAATGAATTTAGCAAAGCTTTGGGATATAAAGTCAACATACAGAAATCAGTTGCATTTTTATACACCAACAACAAGATATCTAAAAACAAGTAAAAAAAAGAACCTCACTCACAATAGCATCAATAACAATGATACTAGGAATAAAGTTAACCAAAGAAGTAAAAGATGGGAATAGTAAAAAAGTATAAGACTTGGATGAAGGGAATTGGAGAAGGCACAAACAAATGGAAAACTACCCTGTATTCACGGACTGGAAGATTTAGTATTGTTAAAATGTCCATACTACTTGAAGCCCTCTATAGATGAAATTGAATCCCTATAAAAATTCCAGTGGCATTTTTCTCAGAAATACAACAAACCGTCCTAAAATTTGTATGGAAGCCAAAAAGATACTGAATAGCCAAAGCAATTCTGAGAAAGAAAAACAAAGCTAGAAACATCACACTTCCTAATTTCAAACATACTACAAAGCTGTAGTAGGCAAAACAGTAAGGTAATGCCATAATGATAGATTCATAGACCAATGAGACAGAATAAAGAATCCATAAAGCCCTGCACAATAAGAGAAACAATAAAAAAAAATGAAAAGACAATGTACAGAATGGAAGAATGTGTTTACAGACTGTATATTAGAGGAGGGGTTAATATCTAAAATATATAAAGAACTCAAACTCAATAACAAAAAACACAAAAAATCCTATTAAAAATGGGTAGAGAAACTGAATAGACAGTTCTCCACAGAGGACAAACAACTGGCCAACAGGTAGATGAAATGATAGGGAAACGCAAGTCAAAATCACAAAGATATATCACCTCACACTTGTTAGAATGACTATTATCAAGAAAATAGTAGGTAAGTGTTGGCAAAAATATGAAAAAAAAAAAAACATCCTGTGAACTGTTTGTGGGACTGTAAATTGGTGAAGCCAAACGTATGGAATTCTTCAAAAATTTTAAAATGAAACTACTATGTGATCCAGCAATCCCACTCCAGGATATATACCCAAAGGAAAGAAAACAGGATCTTAGAGACATATCTGCACTCCCATGTTTATTGTAGCATTTATTTACAACAGTCAAGATATGGAAATAATCTAAATGTCAGTCAATAGATCAGTGGATAAAGAACATATGATATATGTGTATATATCATATATATCTGATTTTGCTAGAAATAATCATTTCAAATAGGAAACACTGAAGATGACTTGTGTTCAGAATTGAAAATATTTTAAATATTAACATAGTCCTGAATTAAAATTATATTTTGATGATATGTACTTTCAAGAGATTTTTCTCAGAAAGAATAACAAAGTTGTGGTTAATAATATTTCAAAAATTATTTATTATTGATAAATATATAAATGTTGTTATTATTTTCCATGGTTTATTGAAATTAAATGAACATATTTATTGCTGGACATTTTAATCTGTGATGTACATTTTTCTTCTGTTGTTAGTAAATAAGAATCAGCCATTACTTTACTTTCAGGAGTTACATAATACAGGAAAAGAAATAAGTAAAAGTAATCATTCCCTGAGATGTTCTTTTTGAGGTTTTTTAATAATTAATGCTGGCAAGTTGATGTCAGGAACTATGATTTCTGGCATATTCAGGTTAATAAAAGACATATAAGGCTGGATATAATAACAACTACTATACTTTTTAAAACTTAAAAACTTTTTAGATAAACCAGAACCAAAGAAAATATTCCTATCTTTTCTGGTAAAATTTCCGCCTGGCACCACCATCTGTTAATAACACCATTATAAACAAAGATGGCTGCTGGGCACAAAACATAGGAGGTCATGATTTGCTTAGAATGACAGCACATAGTTAACCATGGAAAGCACAGTCACTATGAAAAAATATTTTCCCCCCAAGTAAACAAATTGGAGCAAGAAGACAAAAGAATTTTTTTTTAAAAAAGGCAATAAATCTTGTAGTAAACAGGATAAGGTTTATTAAATTATTGAGGTGTTAATTGAAAACGTTAATGTTGAGAGGGCAGATGTGTGTCTTGTGAAAAAGTTAACTACCTATTATATATATTTACTCTGTGCCAGAACTGTTTCAAATGCTTTACGTTTAATACTCATCACATTCTATGAGGTAGATGCTACTATTATCCCACTTTACAGACAGGGAAACTGATGTACAAACAGGTCTGTATCTGGCTCAGGCTTCCATAGCTAATATATGGTAGAGCTAAGAGTTGAACCCATGCAGAGAGGTTCTGGAATCCATGAACTTAAACCCTGGGAGATACTGAGGTTTGAGAGGAAATTAAGGTTCGATACTGCACCATTTCAATGATATTTGGCATGCTAAACTGTTTGTACATTTACTGGGAAGCCAGGCTTTATTTGAATTTCATTAGCGTAAGTCATGACCATCTATAGGACCACTGATGCTACCAAATTAAAAAAAAAATTAAAAAGAGTTACTATTTTCAAAGGAAAAAAAAAACTTGGAATTTTAAGTTGGAAAATTTTTGGTTTCCACATCTTCATTTAAAAAAGGGCTGAAATAAATTCCAATCATACATCTCATCCAGAAAGGATTGGCAAACTTTAGCAACAAAAATCGGAATCCACCCAGAATTCATAAGTTTGGCATTTTGAAGAAAATGCAAATTTTTTGCTATTTTATCCCACTCCCTTTGGCAAAATGCAGCTTCCATTCACCAAAGTAATTATCTTTGCCAACACTGCTTGCAAAAGGCATGTAGAAATTAAAAGAAACGATGCACAGACAACATTGTTAACATAACTAAAGTGACTGTGGGATAATAGCAGATGACTATTAGCAAGTATATATTTTAAAAACTTAGGTGACATTCAAAGCCAGATTTTTCAATTTCATCCTTTATGCCTTTAAATTTAAACTTCACTTCAAAAAATCTACAAAGCAGTAAACCTGAATTAGAAGTGGTTTATTAAAGAGAATTTAGTAGCATCAGACTATATGTATATATGTAATTTGAGATTGGCTGTCAATAAGTTTAGGTTCAGAACGTACCTTCTGGCTGATTTTGTGGGCTGTGATGCAAATGTTAACTTAATTTTCAGAAACTTTTCTGTGCTATGGTGGACTGCTCTGTTTGTGTGCTTTCCAGAGACCAATTTGAAAGACGAGTGATTTTACACTGTAGTTCAGTTCTCAAATAATTAGCTGTGTGGATTCCAGGCAGTTTCATGCAAGGGCGCTTAGAATCCTCCCAGGATTTATACACGTAAATTTAAAGAATCTCTTTCTCTGGCTCTTCCTTCTGGGTTCTGTCTTCACTGTCTAGTTCTAAGGGACTAAGGTGCCAACTATTTGCTGTTTTCCACTTAGCACCGGCCAGAATGGTAGCTGATGCTCGGCCTCACAGTTCCCATTGAGCTAAGCGGGCAGAAGAAGGGCAAGGCATCAGCTCACGGAGCTCCAGGGTGAATGCGGTCAACAAGGCTGCATCTTACCTGCTTCTCAACACCTGGACAGGAAGGAGAGTTGTCTCTGCTCACACAGTGGCAAGCTGGGGATGGTGCAAAGGGCTCCATCCCACAGTCTCCATAATGACTAGTGGGGAGTGGAAGAGGTAAGCATGGGTAAAAGTTTTATTCTGCAGAGCTGACTTCTTTCTGATCCTGAGTCTGTGACTTCTTCATGATTCTGCCTATCTTATTTTTCCTTGCATTGCCCATTGCTTCTTATTTTTTTAACCAACTCCTATAAGATTTAGGTTAGAATTTATCTCCTGTTCATATGCATTTACTCTAGCACTGCCACTGGGCTAAGGGTTGCTTGATGAGAAAATTCTTGAGAGAAGTTAACTTGTGTTTCTGGATTTAACCACCTAAATGAAACATAGAGATTGTGGCTTGCTTCTTGCACAGAGATTTCTGAGGGGCAGAAGTCCTGATAGCAGTAGACATAGGGATATTGCTTCCTAGGAAAAAGAGGAAAGGGTGAAGCACCACTCCCAGAATTTTCTGCAGCCCAAGAAGTGTACATAAAAACACCTCAGATGTTCCTGTGGTTCCATCTGAGGGACCAGGGAAGGGGAGGAGACAAGAAGAGTGGACACCTGGACAGATACCAAGAGAGGACTTCTCTACCACATGAGAAGGCCATAGTTGCAGATGTTGTTTTTATGCTTGCTTCACTAAAAGTCCAGCTCCAGCCATACTAACTAGCTATCTCTGTCTTGCATGTGCCACAGTCTTCCAAGACTAAGGGCTTTTGCACTTATTTCTATCTGGATTGCTTTGGTCCCCTAGCTTTCACATGGCTTCCTGTCATTCAGACTCTCTAAAGTAGCTTCCTCCTGTATTGTTATCTCTATTACACATCTCCCTAATAATATCTTTATTACACATATCACTATCTGTATTTATTTGTGAAATTTTTTTTGTCTATCTCTACCACCCAGATTACTCACAAGAATAGGAATATTGCCTGTCTTATTCACAACTGTAACTCCCACATGGCGCCTAGCAACAGAAGGTTCTCAACACGTATTTGTGGAATAATTCATAATCATGTCTTTTCAAGGATCAATTGTTATTTAATCTATTGGCTATATGCATAATCTATGCAAATACATTAAGTTCGGTATATTGGTTGGCAAATAGCTCATTTGAAACACTGGGAACTTTTTTACAAATACAGAATTAGCATAATTGACTGGATATTTTGACATATATTGACATAAAACAACAACGGTAAGTGAAAGAACAACTAGCTAGATTCATCAATTTAGTAAGACTGTTCAAATTTGCTTTTAAAAATTCATTAAATTTTTAGGGTAAATACCCAGTAGTGCAATTGCTGGGTCATAAGGTAGCTCTATTTTCAATTTTTTGAGGAACCTCCATGCTGTTTTCC
This sequence comes from Taxidea taxus jeffersonii, assembly GCA_003697995.1. NCBI lineage: Eukaryota > Metazoa > Chordata > Mammalia > Carnivora > Mustelidae > Taxidea > Taxidea taxus. Next base: position 29,944 of record RCUC01118528.1, read on the forward strand.
AGAGTGGTTGCACCAGCTTGCATTCCCACCAACAGTGTAGGAGGGTTCCCCTTTCTCCACATCCTCGCCAGCATCTGTCATTTCCTGACTTGTTCATTTTAGCCATTCTGACTAGAGCGTATTATGCTTAGCGAAATAAGTCAACTGGAGAAAGACAACTATCACATGATCTCCCTGATATGAGGAAGTGGAGATGCAACGGGGGTGGGAGTTAAGGTGGTAGGAAAAGTAAAAATGAAACAAGATGGGATCGGGAGGGAGACAAACCAAAAGAGACTCTTAATGTCATAAAACAAACTGAGGGGGGTGGGGGGGAGAGGGGTTGGGAGAGGGGGGTAGGGTTATATTATATGTTTAAATAAAGCTTAAATAATAAAAAATTTAAAAAAATTTCATTAAATTGTCCATGTTAATACACTGACGTGACATTTTAGCTAAGCTAATTATATTGCCCACGTTAATACATTGACACACATTTTAGGTAAACTAATTATATTCAGGTACATTCTGATTTCAAAGATTTAGAGTTGACAGCAAAATATAGTCAATTCTCACTATGCATAGTAGTTATAGATTATAAAGTTACCTTGAGCACTAAATTAGTGAATTATTACTCCTAGGGGAAATGCAGGGTGAGGTTTTTGTGAGTCTGCCATCATAACAAAGTGACAGCTGATCAATATCTAACCTTAGGTGTCTTTAAACATCCCTAATTTAGTATACATTGTTGATTCATTAACATTAAATGCATGACCCACAGCACTATAACTCATGACTGAACCAAACATTTTTTCTTTTTTTAAGATTACTTATTTATTTATTTGACAGAGATTGAGAGAGAGAGAGAGAGAGATCACAAGTAGGTAGAGAGGCAGGCAGAGAGAGGGAGGAAGCAGGCTCCCTGCTAAGCAGAGAGTCCAATGTAGGGTTCGATCCCAGGACCTTGAGATCATGACCTGAGCCAAAGGCAGAGGCTTAACCCACTGAGCCACTCAGGTGCCCCCTGAACCAAACATTTTTAACACATGTGTTTTCCCCTTAAGGCATATTACAATCTTTTTGTGCTTGGAAACGATAGAGAGCCCTTCAGCAATATGCCCAGGGGCCATTTTAAACAGCAAAATCACCAAGAAACAGCACGCATGGAAAATGTGGCACTAAAGAGATTGTGAAAAACACACTTGTTTAGAGTGTGAGATCTGAAACAGGAAGGCCAAGCATTGCCTTTGTTTGACCCCAGCTGATGAAATGTGCGCTGGGTGACTCAGATTTTTTGCAGTAGTGTGCATGTTCCTTGAATGTCGTGAAACTACGGTGGGTATTGCTTGGGGGTTACAAAGAAATTTTAGTAAGCAGGTTGATTGGTAAATACAACAGGCATGAATGATGAAGACTGACTGTATGAGCTTTAAATCTAGGTCCTGAGGATCCCTGAGAAATGAAGACTCACTCACAAATAACTTAAGAAGAGCAGATAACTTGACAGTCACACTTAATTATACAATTATACTTACTTAACAAATTTTACAATAATTTCAGGTATTAATAATTCGAAGATTCCTGTAAAGTCTCCAGCTTCTTAGTAACCTTAAATAGAAGAAAATCCAAAAGATCCACAAGTAAGGTAGGGGTACCATTTACATTCTCATGTGTGGGGAAAAATATTCTTAAGAACAACAGTGTCAGAGTAGGAATTTCTTAGTTATTTTCAGTTTCTGCAGGATAAGTGTTATCAGTTAATGTCAATTAAAAAAAAGGAATTTAGTGAAGACAGTTTTTCTTTCAAAATAAGAATAAAATAATTTTTAAATAAAAAATAAAACTAATTAAAAAGAACAAGTGTTCAGGAAGAAACTGCACCAGTAACATAAGCCTAAAGTCATTACTGAATAAAGAGACAAAGGTCACAATTTCTGATTACAGAAATTAACAAAAAGAGGCTCTGTTTCCTAATGACAAGAGAGCTTGGCGTTCAATGTTAAATGTCATAACCTTTGTTTCTCTCTTTTTTTTTTTTTTTTTTTTGTGCTGGTTTCCATTGGTACAGCATGTCATCTGTAAGAAATATCAATGTGTTTGACAAAAATAGGACTCTGAAAAAATGTTTTTTCTTGAATATAAACTTGAAAACGTCCAGCCATTTAGAAAACTAAAATCAAGGTCTTCAGGCAGGACTTAACTTTATTAAAATCTGCTACACACTCTCCTGAAATGAAGTGCGAGTTTTAAAATTGTTTTTGATAGTTGAAAAAAAAAAAAAATCTGTGCGACTGCTTTGAAGAAGAAAAAGTCCGAAGTGACATGTGAAAGAACTCAAAAGACTATTTGTCTGATCTTGACCAAACCACGTAGGCTCATCCAGAAAGTTGGGGAGGAAACGGTGAATGCTAGTATTTACTGACTAATTGCAACGTGCTAGAAGCTATCCCAGTCCCTGCGACGGAAGTGCCGTTATTCCCGCTGACCGAGCCAGACACCAAGGCTCGGAAAGGTTCAATATCTTGTCATTCTGTGCAACTTGGACGTGGCCAAGAGGGAATGGCAAGCCAGGTTGTCTGATTTCAGAGCCCAAAGCCCTTGATGTGGCTCCCTTGTGATGTGAAATGCCGTTACTGTAAATAGAAGAAAAATGAATGTGAAAGTATTTTTAAAATGAGGAAGTATTCCACACAAGTTAGAAAACATGACATTATAGTTGTGGGCCCTACTGAACCTGAGGTGACTGCGGAGATGTTCAGAGTCCTGTAAGGACATGTAATCTAGCCTTAGATGTGGCATTCTAACAGACCTGGCAGATGGATACTGACGAGCCGTAAAATGTGTATGTGTGTGAGTGTGTGTGTTATTCCTGACAAAGAAAACCAGTTGTGAAAATGTCCTGGGACGGAAAGGAATCAAAGGAAACCAGGGGGACTGGTGTTTAGTGTACAAGTCACTGCTGTTGGGGGCAGTGATGGATACAACATAGCAAAGTGTGCCTAAACTACAGATATTTTTATTTACCTACAATCTGCTTATTTGATACAGTGAAACACTAATGCTTAGGATAGGAATCTGTCTGTCATCAAACACTATTGGTTTTCATGTTCGAGGTAGACAGGCTGAGTGACTCTGGGCATTATCAGTCTTGTTACCTTTTTATTTCTAAAACAATCATGTCTGACACTTCATACACTTTATAATTATCAAGTGTTTGGGGCTCAAATCCCCAGTGAAATGAACTGAATAATTCTTAAGTCTTAAAAAAAAATGGATTTAGCTCAATGAGGTGAAAGCTAACTGAGAGGACTGCTTTGACCTTTTTTTTCCCCTTCTGTATCTGTTATTCCTCAAATTGTGGTATCAATATTCCTTGGGTAAGTGGAATGGTATTGAAGATACACAAAAGTTTAGGAAAAGAAGTTCTATTTCTTTAACACTAAAAATGTCACATTAACTTCAGTTGGAAGGAAAATAAGATTGTTCATATTGACCAATCTCCAATTTATTTGTAAATGTCCATATAACAAATACATTTTATGTCCAATGAGTAATTTAAAGATTCACTGTTTGGTTAGTGGGAAACCTTACTGCTTGAGCCCAGTGGTCACCTTATTTACCGTTATTTACCACTCTCGATACATCTACCATTGCAGGAGAAAACGAAGAGCCTTAAAGCCCCAGAACTACATGAGAAGTGCTTGAGAGCAGAAAATAACTATGTGGGTGGGCTCTGAGGGCATTATACTGCCACATTCCTGAAAGACAAGTAGGTCACTCAACAAATCAGCAGTGTTCTTACTTTTGATTACATGAATACATATTTTCTCCTACAAATTAGTTTAAGTTCCAGCCACAGTGTTCTTCATCACATGTTTATAAACATGCTTGATGCTGGGACTTTCCTGATGAGATAAAAAGAAAAATTCTGAGTGCTTCCCGTGTGAGATTTTGAGTTATTGTTCACTGATAGCTCAAAGATGTGGTAGTCTTTATGAATGTATGGTCTTAGTTGGGAATGTGGCTCCATAGCTAAAAACAGGAAGTTTGTATATAACTTTGAAATCAGTAAGATGCAACTAAGTAAAGAATCAGCTGAGCCCTGCAGGGCTGTGGCAGGCAGAGAATGCTGTGATGGTGAACTGCCCAAAGTGAGCTCAAAGATGGTGTTACTCCAACCTTAACTGATAAACTGGTACTAATCAGCAGACGTCAGTGTGAAGGCACAAGGCATATGCAAATACTTAAAGGATTATTTAGTGTTATTATAGAGATACAGGTATATCTTAATTTTGTTTTCTTGCCTGAGAACACATGGAGAATGATACATAAAACCATCACTTTCAAATGACCCTAAAAATGCATCTGTGCAAATTTGAAGGGAAATGGTCAGAAGTTTTTAAAAGAAATTTTAAAAAAAAAAGAGTTTGGGTGGCTCAGTGGGTTAAGCCTCTGCCTTCGGCTCAGGTCATGATCTCAGGGTCCTGGGATTGGGCTCTGCATCAGGCTCTCTGCTCGGTGGGGAGCCTGCTTCCCCCTCTCTCTGCCTACCTCCATGCCTACTTGTGATCTCTGTCAAATAAATAGATAAAATCTTTAAAAAAAAGATATTTCAAAAAAGAGTGGTATTGAGTAGTAAGAAAAAAGATAAAAGGCAAAATTGAATAAGAAAATAAAGATATTTTAACCTTTTTTGGAAGTTATTTTATTTTGTAATTATCTTGGATGGTGAAGATTAGAAATAGTAAAGAAATTAACAAAGTCATGAGATATAAATATGAACAGATATGGTCTTAACAAATGGTGTATTTAAAATATTTAAAAGCTATGATTAAAAAGTTACTTAGGAGATTGAATTATTTCTCTCAGGCGTAAACCTTTTACCATTTTTGTTAAAAATTATGGCACTCAATTTGCAACGATGTGGATGGAACTAGAGGGTATTATGCTGAGCAAAATAAGTCAATCAGAGAAAGACAATTATTAAATGATCTCTCTGATATGAGGAATTTGAGAGGCAGGGCAGGGGGTTGTGGGCTGTAGGGAAGGAAAAAAATGAAACAAGATGGGACCGGGGAGGGAGACAAACCATAAGAGACTCTTAATCTCAGGAAACAAACTGAGGGCTGTAAGGGGTGGTGGGGAAGGCATACGGTGGCTGGGTTATAGACATTGGGGAGGGTATGTGCTATGGTGAGTGATGTGAAATGTGTAAGCTTGATGATTCACAGACCTGTACCCCTGGGGCAAATAATACATTATATGTTAATAAAAACAACTAAATAAAAATCATGGCACTCAATATAAAAATAAGGATAATACTGAATACAACAAACAGCTGAACAAAAACAATGTTGTCATTTTGCGTTCATCTTCCAATTCAACTTTCTGTGCTATCTACACTAATAGAAAGATACATATGTAAAACTGATCCCTATTAAAATTGATCAGTAAAGAGGGTAAATAAAACTACAAATTGGTTCATTGAAAAAACAATAAAAATAATAACTGCTATTTAAATTGATCATGTAAATTGTCTGTAAATTACCAACTTCCATAATGAAAAGATGCACAATATTAAGATCCTACTAAAAGATATTTTTAAAATATTTTTATGAAATGGACAAGTTCTGAGAAAAACACAACCTACAAAAACTGACAGAATAAGTTGAAAATTATTATAGCCATGTATCAAAGAAATTGATTAATTATTCTCCCACAAAGAAATCTCTGTTGCCAGAAGTCTTTACTGGTACATTCTTCCAAACTTTTAGGGGAAAAAGCACCAATCTTATACAACTCTTTTGTTATTAGAGACTGTTATTTTGAAAGGATATTTTTGCTCTATATAGAATTTAAGTTATCAGTAGTTCTCTTTTTGTACTTTAAGATGGCATCTAATTGTCTTTTGACTACCATATCTTTCTTTGAAAGTAAACATTCATATTGTTGCTCCTTTGAAAGTCGGGTGTCTTTTATTCTCTGGCTGCCTAAAATATGTTTTATTTCTCTTAGAATTTTAAATTTCAGCAAGTTTACTTTTTTTGTCTAGGTATGGTTTTCTTTGTTACAAATCTTAAATCTGTAGCTTTTGGAAAATTCTCAGCCCTTATCTCTTCAAATATTGTTTCTGCCTCATTTTCATTTATGCCTTCTTCTGGAGTACCATTTACTCATATGTTAAAACTTTATTTTCTGGGACGCCTGGGTGGCTCAGTTGGTTAAGCGGCTGCCTTCGGCTCAGGTCATGATCCCAGCATCCTGGGATCGAGTCCCACATTGGGCTCCTTGCTCAGCAGGGAGCCTGCTTCTCCCTCTGCCTCTGCCTGCCTCTCTGTCTGCCTGTGCTCACTCTCTCTCTAACAAATAAATAAATAAAATCTTAAAAAAAAAAAAACCCTTTATTTTCTCTCTCAATTATTATGGTATTGTCTTTGTTTTTCATCTTTAATCTGTCTGTGCTTTAGTCTGGGTATTTTTTAAAAAGATTTTATTTATTTATTTGTCAGAGAGAGAGAAAGAGAGTGCAAGAAGGGGAAGTGGCAGGCAGAAGGAGAAGCAAACTTCCTACTGAGCAAGGAGCCCGATGTGGGACTTGATCCCAGGACCTTCAGATTATGACCTGAGCCAAAGGCAGATTCCTAACAGACCAAGCCCACCCCAGGTGTTTCTAGTCAGAATATTTTTTATTGATCTTAATTCCATTCAGCTTGCTACTCTCTATAGCAAGATTTAATCTCCCATTAAAATCATATATTGAATCTTAATTTAAATATTTTATTTTTTATTCCTAGGATTTGTAGTTTTATATATATAAGATATATGTATATATCTTATATATATAAAACACAGAATTATTGTATATATATGCAAATGTATTTATATATACACATATTAATTTATATGTATTATAATTTAATTATTTGTTTTATAGATGTTGTTTGGTGGTTTTAATATCTACATATTTTGTAATTTCTGTTGCTTTTTGGGGGAGCTATAGTATGGTCATACCACCTGATCTTCCAAGTAATTTTTTTATTGAATGCCAAATAATATGATGAAAAATTATATAAATTATTTAAAGCTCTAGATGAGTTAATTCTTCCAGAATCATTTATTTCAATGCCAAAAGGCAGTTTCATAGAAAAAGATTATCTTATTTTTTTTATTTTTATCTTTTTTTATTTAAGCATTTTTAATTTAAACATATAATGTAACCCCACCACCCTCTCCCAACCCCTCTACTCCCCCACCCCCCTCAGTTTGTTTTATGACATTAAGAGTCTCTTTTGGTTTGTCTCCCTCCCGATCCCATCTTGTTTCATTTTTTCTTTTCCTACCACCTTAACCCCCACCCCCATTGCATCTCCACTTCCTCATATCAGGGAGATCATGTGATAGTTGTCTTTCTCCAGTTGACTTATTTCGCTAAGCATAATACGCTCTAGTTCCATCCATGTCATCGCAAATGGTAAGATTTCATTTCTTTTGATGGCTGCATAGTATTCCATTGTATATATATACCACTTCTTCTTTATCCATTCAACTGTTGATGGACATCTAGGTTCTTTCCATAACTTGGCTATTGTGGACATTGCTTCTATAAACATTCGGGTACATGCCCCTTTGGATCACTACGTTTGTATCTTTAGGGTAAATACCCAGTAGTGCAATTGCTGGGTCATAAGGTAGCTCTATTTTCAATTTTTTGAGGAACCTCCATGCTGTTTTCCAGAGTGGTTGCACCAGCTTGCATTCCCACCAACAGTGTAGGAGGGTTCCCCTTTCTCCACATCCTCGCCAGCATCTGTCATTTCCTGACTTGTTCATTTTAGCCATTCTGACTGGTGTGAGGTGGTATTTCATTGTGGTTTTGATTTGTATTTCCCTGATGCCCAGTGATGTGGAGCACTTTTTCATGTGTCTGTTGGCCATCTGGATGTCTTCTTTGCAGAAATGTCTGTTCATGTCCTCTGCCCATTTCTTCATTGGATTACTTGTTCTTTGGGTGTTGAGTTTGCTAAGCTTGTTATAGATTTTGGATACTAACCCTTTATCTGATGTGTCGTTTGCAAATATCTTCTCCCATTCTGTCAGTTGTCTTTTGGTTTTGTCGACTGTTTCCTTTGCTGTGCAAAAGCTTTTGATCTTGATGAAGTCCCAATAGTTCATTTTTTCCCTTGCTTCCCTTGCCTTTGGCGTTGTTCCTAGGAAGAAGTTGCTGCGGCTGAGGTCGAAGAGGTTGCTGCCTGTGTTCTCCTCAAGGATTTTGATGGATTCCTTTCTCACGTTGAGGTCCTCCATCCATTTTGAGTCTATTTTCGTGTGTGGTGTAAGGAAATGGTCCAATTTCATTTTTCTGCATGCGGCTGTCCAATTTTCCCAACACCAATTGTTGAAGAGGCTGTCTTTTTTCCATTGGATATTCTTTCCTGCTTTGTCGAAGATTAGTTGACCATAGAGTTGAGGGTCTATTTCTGGGCTCTCTATTCTGGGCTCTCTATACAAACACATAGACACATTGATCTATGTGTCTATTTTTGTGCCAATACCATACTGTCTTGACGATGACAGCTTTGTAATAGAGCTTGAAGTCTGGAATTGTGATGCCACCAACTTTGGCTTTCTTTTTCAATATTCCTTTGGCTATTTGAGGTCTTTTCTGATTCCATATAAATTTTAGGATTATTTGTTCCATTTCTATGAAAAAATTGGATGGGATTTTGATAAGCATTGCATTAAATGTGTAGATAGCTTTAGGTAGCATAGACATTTTCACAATATTTATTCTTCCAATCCATGAGCATGGAACATTTTTCCATTTCCTTGTGTCTTCCTCAGTTTCTTTCATGAGTACTTTATAGTTCTCTGAGTATAGATTCTTTGCCTCTTTGGTTAGGTTTATTCCTAGGTATCTTATGGTTTTGGGTGTAATTGTAAATGGGATTGACTCCTTAATTTCTCTTTCTTCTGTCTGTTTTTTGTGTAAAGAAATGCAACTGATTTCTGTGCATTGATTTTATATCCTGACACTTTACTGAATTCCTGTACAAGCTCTAGCAGTTTTGGAGTGGAGCCTTTTGGGTTTTCCACATATAGTATCATATCATCTGCAAAGAGCGATAGTTTGACTTCTTCTTTGCCGATTTGGATGCCTTTAATTTCTTTTTGTTGTCTGATTGCTGAGGCTAGGACTTCTAGTACTATGTTGAATAGCAGTGGTGATAGCGGACATCCCTGCCGTGTTCCTGACCTTAACGGAAAAGCTCTCAGTTTTTCTCCATTGAGAATGATACTTGCCGTGGGTTTTTCATAGATGGCTTTGATAATATTGAGGTATGTGCCTTCTATCCCTACACTTTGAAGAGTTATAATTAGGAAGGGATGTTGCACTTTGTCAAATGCTTTTTCAGCATCTATTGAGAGTATCATATGGTTCTTGTTCTTTCTTTTGTTAATGTATTGTATCACATTGATTGATTTGCGGATGTTGAACCAACCCTGCTGCCCTGGAATAAATCCCACTTGGTCGTGGTGAATAATCCTTTCAATGTACTGTTGGATCCTCTTGGCTAGTATTTTGGTGAGAATTTTCGCATCTGTGTTCATCAAGGATATTGGTCTGAAATTCTCTTTTTTGATGGGATCCTTGTCTGGTTTGGGGATCAAGGTGAGGCTGGCCTCATAAAATGAGTTTGGAAGTTTTCCTTCCATTTCTATTTTTTGGAACAGTTTCAGGAGAATAGGAATTAATTCTTCTTTAAATGTTTGGTAGAATTCCCCTGGAAAGCCATCTGGCCCTGGGCTTTTGTTTGTTTGGAGATTTTGGATGACTGTTTCAATCTCCTTACTGGTTATGGGCCTATTCAGATTTTCTATTTCTTCCTGGTTCAGTTTTGGCAGTTTATATGTCTCTAGGAAAGCATCCATTTCTTCCAGATTGTCGAATTTGTTGGCATAGAGTTGCTCATAATATGTTCTTATGATTGTTTGTATTTCTTTGGTGTTGGTTGTGATCTCTCCTCTTTCAGTCATGATTTTATTTATTTGGGTCCTTTCTCTTTTCTTTTGGATAAGTGTGGCCAGGGGTTTATCAATCTTATTCATTCTTTCAAAGAACCAGCTCCTAGTTTCATTGATTTGTTCTATTCTTTTTTTGATTTCTATTTCGTTGATTTCTGCTTTGATCTTTATTATTTCTCTTCTCCTGCTGGGTTTAGGCTTTCTTTGTTGTTCTTTCTCGAGCTCCTTTAAGTATAGGGTTAGGTTGTGTATTTGAGACCTTTCCTGTTTCTTGAGAAAGGTTTGTATCGCTATATATTTTCCTCTCAGGACGGCCTTTGCTGTGTCCCACAGATTTTGGACCATTGTATTTTCATTATCATTTGTTTCCATGGTTTTTTTCAATTCTTCTTTAATTTCCTGGTTGACCCATTCATTCTTTAGAAGGATGCTGTTGAGTCTCCATGTATTTGTGCTCTTTCCACATTTCCTCCTGTGATTGAGTTCTAGCTTCAGAGCATTGTGGTCTGAAAATATGCAGGGAATGATCCCAATCTTTTGATACCAGTTGAGACCTGATTTATGACCCAGGATGTGATCTATTCTGGAGAATGTTCCATGCGCACTAGAGAAGGATGTGTATTCTGTTGCTTTGGGATGGAATGTTCTGAATATATCTGTGATGTCCATCTGCTCCAGTGTGTCATTTAACACCTTTATTTCCTTGTTGATCTTTTGCTTGGATGATCTGTCCATTTCAGTGAGGGGTGTGTTAAAGTCTCCAACTATTATTGTATTCTTGTCAATATGTTTCTTTGATTTTGTTATTAATTGGTTTATATAGTTGGCTGCTCCCATTTTAGGAGCATAGGTATTTAAAATTGTTAGATCTTCTTGTTGGACAGACCCTTTGAGTATGATATAGTGTCCTTCCTCATCTCTTATTATAGTCTTTGGCTTAAAATCTAATTGATCTGATATAAGGATTTCCACCCCAGCTTTCTTCTGATGTCCATTAGCATGGTAAATTGTTTTCCACCCCCTCACTTTCAATCTGGAGGTGTCTTCAGGTCTAAAATGAGCTTCTTGTAGGCAGCATATTGATGGGTTTTGTTTTTTTTATCCATTCTGAAACCCTGTGTCTTTTGATTGGGGCATTTAGCCCATTTACGTTCAGAGTAACTATTGAGAGATATGAATTTAGTGCCATTGTATTGCCTGTAAGGTGACTGTTACTGTATATTGTCTCTGTTCCTTTCTGATAATACTTTTAGGGTCTCTCTTTGCTTAGAGGACCCCTTTCAATATTTCCTGTAGAGCTGGTTTGGTGTTTGC
>RCUC01118530.1:0-17782 GCA_003697995.1 Taxidea taxus jeffersonii
GGGTGAAATATGATTTTTGTAAGTGTCTGGCTAGAAAACAAATGGGTCACCTCTCTGTGTTGTTTACACCTTAGCTTTCCTTTCTTGACTCTTGGGACACCCAAGGTCTCTAGAGGCCTAAGCAAAGATCACGTAAAGGAGTTAGTTTCAAAAAAAATGTCTAGAAATTACTTTGGCCTGAGGGTTAAACCATTTTTAGGAAGCTTCTCGATTTTTTTCTTCCCACTAGAACCTATTCCAAGCTCTCCAAGAAAAGTGAGGACAAGGAGAGAAATAGAGAACTAAAGAAGAAAAGAAAAACAAGATCAGGCTACTGAAAATCTGAAGTACCCAGAGTCCTTTCATGTACTTCAACCACATGACAGTGTCTGGGGCTATAAACTGTACCCGAAATTTTACAAAACCAACTCTTGCTTAAATAAAGTCCCCCCCCTTGAGAATCTCTTCACTAAAGGCAGTAATTAAAGCATGAAGTTTGAAGTTAGAGAAAGCCTGGGTTCTGGTCCTTATTCTAGTACTTGAACAGTTTTGTGATTTAGAAACTACTCTGAGTTTGTTTCCTCATGTGTAAAATGGGGATAGTACTGGCTACTTCACTGAGTTATTTTGTAGGATAAATGAGGTAATATTTGTACAGTATTTGATACATAGTAGACATTGAATGAATATTCAGTCCTCTCCCTTCCAAACATGGAAGATGAGCCCTCTTGAAGACTTACAGTTGCCTCTTTGTGTTTTGCTTTCTAGGCTAAACTCCCCTGATTGTTTTATCTTTTCAATGTTCAGTTTTATTTAAATCAGCCTTCCAGGACTTCTCTAAAAATGCTTTAATATCCTTTTTTTTTTTTTTTAAGAGAAGTGATTTTTTTTTTAAGATTTTATTTATTTATTTGACAGAGAGAGCGAGCACAGGCAGACAGAGAGGCAGGCAGAGGCAGAGAGAGAAGCAGGCTCCCTGCCGAGCAAGGAGCCCGATGCGGGACTCGATCCCAGGATGCTGGGATCATGACCTGACCCGAAGGCAGCCGCTTAACCAGCTGAGCCACCCAGGCGTCCCTTTAATATCCTTTAAAAACTGTGAGGTAAACTGGAAAGGGATTCTAATGAAGATATGATTAGTGCAAAATATAACAGAAAGATCCATGTTATAGAAAGAAAGGTCTTGGGTAAGTATCTACCTTCAGCTCAGGTCATGATCCAGGGTCGTGGGATGGAGTCCTGCATTGGGCTCCCTGCTCAGCGAGGAGCTTGCTTTTCCCTCTGCCTGCCTCTCCCTCTGCTTATGCGTGTTCTCTCTGTGTCTCTGACAAATGAATAAAAAAAAAAATCTTGAAAGAAAGAAAAGAGAAGCGAAGCAGGCCTGCCTTAAATTTACTGGGTGCCATTATATTGCATAAAAACAAACCTTTCTCTTGAGTTCAATTTTGGTAGCTCTCCTTCCTATAGGAGTACAACAGATTAACAGGCTTTGAGTCTTACCTTCTAGCTCTGGCCAAGTAAAGTTTCTGGAAAGTGCTATAAAATATAGCTGAAGGGCCTAACTAGATGGTAGCAATTAGGACACACAGAGAGACATTTAAAATGAAGCATGTAATTTGTTCCACATTTTTAGAAACTCTTTGGTGATGTTTTCAGATCACAAATGTGGCATCTTTGTTCTTAGATTTTTGAGGATTGAGTATCCAGTTTGTCAGTCTGGAAACACAAGAAGAGATGTATTCAGAGATGGTAGGCTCAAAACGAGTGACTAGAAAAAGCTAATATTAGCAGTAAGTGGGAGAGCTGAATAGAGGTCAGGATATACCACCAGTAAAACAGCAAACAAATAGGGGTGTTGAATGAAGGGTTTAGTCTGTTAATTTTTTTTTTAAGAGTTTATTTATTTGACACAGACACAGTAAGAGAGGGAACACAAGCAGGGGGCGTGGGAGAGGGAGAAGCAGGCCTCCCACCTAGCAGGGAACCAGATGTGGGGCTCGATCCTAGGACCCCGGAACCACGACCCAAGCTGAAGGCAGGCACCCAACTGACTGAGCCACCCAAGCGCCCCTAGTCTGTTAATTTTAAGGTCAAATTTGTTCTGTCTTTCAAACAATGAAACATAGGAGTGGGAAGAGCGCACTCATCTACAGTTCTTCTCATACGAGTAAAGGTTTAAGGATATTTACAATATTGGGCACCTGGGTGGCTCAGTCGTTAAGCGTCTGCCTTTGGCTAAGATTATGATCCCAGGGTCCTGGGATCAAACCCTGCATCGGGCTCCATGCTCAATGGGAAGCCTGCTTCTCCCTCTCCCACTCCTCTTGCTTGTGTTCCCTCTCTCACTGTCTCTCTCCCTCTGTCAAATAAATAAAATATATATATTTTTAAAGAATATTTACAACATTGGGGAGAGCTGTGGCTCAGTCAGTTGGGCATCTGCCTTCGGCTTGGGTCATGGTCTCAGGGTCTCCCTCTCTCCCTGCCCCCACTCCTATTCTCTCTCTGTCTCTCTCTCTCAAATCAATAAATAAAATTTTTACAATATGGGGTTGGGTACCTGGGTGGCTCAGTCGTTAAGCATCTTTCTTCAGTTCAGGTCAGGATCCCAGGATCAAGCCTGGCATCAGGCTCCCTGCTCAGCAGGTAGTCTGCTTCTTGCTCTCCCTCTGCTACTCTCTCTCTCTCTCTGTGTCAAATAAATAAAATCTTTGGGGGAAAAAAAGAACATTTATAATATGATTAGCAGTTTTAATTGTCAGAAAGCAAGGGAGTGTGTGCTTTTGGGCATAAACAGCTCAGTTAGCTCACCATATTCCATAATACCTAAAATTAGGTGCCCCTTTTTTTTTTATCAGAGAGAGAGCATGGAAGGGGGGGAGGGTCAAAGGGAGAAGCAGATTCCCCAATAGCAGGGAGCCTTATGCAGGACTTGATCCGGGGACTCCAGCATCAAGACCTGAGCCGAAGGCAGTCGCCCAACCAGTTGAGCCACCTAGGCGCCCCCAAATTAGGCTTTTTAATAAGCAGAAGCCTTCAGTTTGAAATTCTGAACTCTTAGGAAGTCTGCCAGGATCAAAGTGACTTTCCATCATGTGTATACTTCACAGCTGAACTTAGTCTAAACAGTTATTTTTAAAAACTATTAAAGGTATGAGTTTGTACAATGTGTTTGAATAGTAGATCTTTTTTTTTTTTTTTTTTTAATATTCTGTTTTTAAGTAATCTCCACACCCAACATGGGTCTCGTACTCATATCCCTGAAATCAAGAGTCACGTGTTCTACCAACTGAGCCAGCCAGGTGCCCCTGAAGTAATATCTCTTTATACCTTAAACCGGTGGCTTTCAAAGTGTGAAAGCCACCGGTTTAAGGTATAAAGACATATTACTTTATATTACTTTATATCAGCATAACTAGTAACTTGCTAGAAATGCAGATTCCTAACACAAATCCCAGACTGGGGTTGGGGCCCAGCAGTCTAGGTGAATAAGTCCTCTAGGTGATTGTGATGCATACTGAAGTTTGAGAACCCTTACCTTAAAATTATAGAAGGTAGAGGGGTGCCTGGTTGGCTCAGTTGGTTGGGTGTCCAGCTCTTGGTTACAGTTCACGTCATGATCTCATGGTTGTGAGATTAAGCTCCGCCTTGAACTTCCCGATTAGGCAGGAGTCTGCTTGAGATTCTTTCCTTTTCCCTCTGGCCCTTATCCCCCCGCCCCGTGCTAGGGCGCATGCACGCTATCTGTCTCTCTCTCTCTCTTAAAGAAAATCTTTTTAAAAATTAAGAGAAGATAGAAACACAGTATGGGGATAGTATATAAGGAGAACATTCTGCATTATTTAGACTGTTCCAATGAGTTAAAAGTATAAATTTAGTTTTTTTACTGTTTTCAGTGGACCATATAACCTTTTAGTTGCTGTTCATTGCCTGTGCACACTGGCCCATCTCTGTTAGTACTCCTATTGTAGCACTTAAAAGTGTACTTCACTGCCATCTTCAGAGACTGGGAATGTCAGTTTATAAATACAGTGAAGATGGGGATTATATCTAATAATAGATATAATGACTTGTTCTGCCATATGTCCTGTACTTGATATGATAGGCTAGATGTCTGGCCCTTTTTAAGTCTCCCCTAGTGGCTAATGATCATACCTGTATCTCTCCCATCATCTGCCTCTCCATAGGAAGCACTTAAATGCTTCCAATGAATGAATGACTGAAATTCCCTAATTATGGGAAATCTTTTTGTATACAAAAATTATATCTGATGAAACTATCTTAATCTGTGACTTGAAAATACCTCAGGGCATGTTTTCCTTTAGGACATTGACTGAACTTGGGCTAGATAATGTTGATGCTTAAGCACTTCCTAGGAAATGGGCTTTAGTTAGTATGTGTAAATATGTTATTTTATTCATTCTTTATAGCAGCCTCATGAGGTAGATAACTGCTTTCATTTTACAGATGAAGAAACCAAAAATTAGGGGCGCCTGGGTGGCTCAGTGGGTTAAAGCCTCAGCCTTCGGCTTGGGTCGTGATCCCAGGGTCCTGGGATCGAGCACCGCATCAGGCTCTCTGCTCGGCAGGGAGCCTGCTTCCTCCTCTATCTCTGCCTGCCTCTCTGCCTACTTGTGATCTGTCTGTCCAATAAATAAATAAAATCTTTTAAAAAAAAAGAAACCAAAAATTAGAGCAATTAAATAACTTTCCAAAGTTGACACAACTAGTGAGTAGCCAACTAAGAACCACATCTTTCAAAGCTCTTAAGGACTATCATCCAAAGCACTACTGTCACAGTGGGATTTGATTTGATTTTATTTATTTATTTTTTTAAAGATTTTATTTATTGTTAGAGAGAGAGAGAGAGCGAGCACAGGCAGACAGAGTGGTAGGCAGAGGCAGAGGGAGAAGCAGGCTCCCTGCCGAGCAAGGAGCCCGATGTGGGACTCGATCCCAGGACTCTGGGATCATGACCTGATCCGAAGGCAGCTGCTTAACCAACTGAGCCACCCAGGCGTCCCTTATTTTTTTTTTTTTTTTTAAGATTTTTTATTTATTTATGTGACAGATCACAAGTAGGCAGAGAGGCAGGCAGAGAGAGAGGAGGAAGCAGGCTCCCTGCTGAGCAGAGAGCCTGATGCGGGGCTCTATCCCAGAACCCCGGGATCATGACCTGAGCCGAAGGCAGAGGCTTTAACCCACTGAGCCACCCAGGCGCCCCACAGTGGGATTTTAATGGGACTGTTCATTGTATATTAAAATTACTGACCTTTGTTTCTTCATAAAGATACGACATTGTGCCTTTTTTTGTTTGTTTGATGCAGACCTTATTTTTAGTCCCTTCATCCACTTTTCCCCGTCTCTTGGCATTGTTTTTGTTAGATTCATTTATTCTTTTTTTTTTTTTTTAAAGATTTTATTTGTTTATTTGACAGAGATCACAAGTAGGCAGAGAGGGTGGGGGAAGCAGGCTCCCTTCTGAGCAGAGAGCCTGATGCGGGGCTTGATCCCAGGACCCTAGGGATCATGACCTGAGCCAAGGCAGAGGCTTTAACCCACTGAGCCACCCAGGTGCCCCTAAATTCACTTATTCTTGAGAAGCATTTGAATGGCTCTGATGTAGAGGCTTCAGGTGGGAGTGGAAGAGCAGACTGCATTCATGAGAAGCAGCCTTTTGAGTTTCCTAGTCAACTCCATACGTCTGCACTATTCCGTCTTACACTCTCTTACTGCTTTATGCAGATTTGGAAATTTGCATCTAGTTACCAGAACAAGCTAGTTCATTTTGTTTGTCTTGTTCAGAAATTGAGAAGATTCAGAAAGGAGATTCAAAAAAGGACGATGAGGAGAATTACCTGGATTTATTTTCTCATAAGAACATGAAGCTGAAGGAGCGGGTACTGATACCTGTCAAGCAGTATCCCAAGGTAAGCCATAATGTGCCTCGCTCACTTTGTTGTGTCTGTAGGTGTGAGAGCCATGGGCTGAAATAAAGACTTCTGGAAATTTTGATGCATCAGGTCCTTGAGCCTGTGAAGCTTCCCTTGCATAGTTGGAGTACTTGTTTCTGGCAGTTGAAACATCTACGTCCATAACTAACAGCGTACCTATTGCTAGAAAGGAAATATAATTAACTTATTATTACCAAAAAGAGTTTCTTTCTCAAATGTTTGTTCAGGCTCCAAGTTCACAAAGAAAAACAATTGAAGAGTTGCTCTCTGTCAAAAGATTGATGTGGGGGTGGGGGGGATGGACACAAAATCTAAATACAGGAAATGTGATACAAATCTTTGCCTAGATGAAGTTAGTTTATTTCTTACTCCATGTTTTAATTCTAAATAAATGCCGCCTAGTTTTTCTCCTCCTCTTCTCCTTTTTTTAAAGGAAAGAAATTAGTTCTATTTAATTCACCAAACAGTTACTACAAAAGAATGCCATGTCTTTTTGAAGTCATAGCCTTAAAAATGTTTATGTGTGTTGAAGTACTAAGGGTTGTAGTGTGATAGTTTGAAAAGAGCACCAGACTACATCAGGAAACCCAAGTTCGAGTCTAGGAACTGCTATTGTCAAGTTGTATGAGCTTAGACTATTCACTTCTTTCGGTCTATCCTCAGCATATCCTTCAGTAAAATGGAGATGGTAATAGGACGCCTATTTTACAGGGTTGTTGAAGATCAAATGAGGTAGTACATGTGGAAATGTTTTATAGAAATGTGTATGAGAAATCTGTTTTTATTTTCTGTCAGTTCAATTTTGTGGGGAAGATCCTCGGGCCACAAGGGAATACAATCAAAAGACTGCAAGAAGAGACAGGTGCAAAGATCTCTGTGCTGGGGAAGGGTTCAATGAGAGACAAAGCCAAGGTAAGCTCATACCAATGAGGCAAGAAGACAATGCCTTCTGGAAGCCAGTACTTGTAAATGTATAGAATGTGAATCTCTTCAGTTTGTGTTGGCTATGAGAGATTATAGACCAGGTTAACTTACTTCTTTGGCAACCCTGGAAGAGCCTAGGTGTGCCTTGGTGATTGTTTCTTTCCTGACATTCAACTGCGAGTAATGGAAGCAGCAGTAGCAACTTCCACATTTGTAAGCTTATCTATGAAAACTTGGAAGGGGAACTGGATATACTAAAACTTATCCAGACTAAAGACACTAAAATGTGAACAGCATATTCCCTTTCCAGTAACATAGAAAAGTGAGAGCAATTATGTTGTGAGTGCAGGTGAGTCTGAGGATTAGATGTCTGAGTTTTTTAATAGCCAGCTGGAATGTGAAAGAACACTAAAAGAAAGTATTTCAGAAGGAACCATGAGTAATCCTGACAACAGAACCTCATGCTGATTTTTTTTTTCCATGTCATAGCTCCATAGGCTTTGTATTCTTTAGAAGTATCAAAAAAATTCCTATCCAAACAGAATAGTCTTAGCCTTCTAGGGTCAGCTTTTTAGATGTGACATACCAGGTACAGCCTAAAAGCTTAGAACACTGTTTTCTTAGAGCCCCTTCTTTTGTCCACTCACATTTCTCACTAGATGGATACAGTTAGGGCTGAAGTATGTTATTCTACCTAATGAGATTTACATGGGATTTTCTTCACTCTATCCTGACTTTTTTCCCCTAGACCTCCCCAGGCCATATAAGCAAATAAGAAGAGCTGGTGCTGGGACACCTGGCTGGCTCAGTCAGGAGAGCATGTGACTCTTGATCTCGGGGTCGTGAGTTTAAGCCCCACAGTGGGGGTAGAAGTCACTTAATAAGTTAAAAAGTGGGGCGCTTGGGTGGCTCAGATGGTTAAGCATCTGCCTTCAGCTCAGGTCATGATCTCCAGTTCCTGGGATGGAGTCTCACATCAGGCACCCAACTCAGCAGGGAGTCTGCTTCTCCCTCTCCCTCTCCCCTCTGCTTGTGCTCTCTCTGTCTCTCTCAAATTAATAAATAAAATCTTTTTTTAATAATTAACTAATTAATTTAAATAAAAAGTTTAGGGACATCTGGGTGGCTCAGTCTGTTAAGCATCGAACTCTTGGTTTCTGTTCAGGTCATGATCTCAGGGTTTGTGAAGTCAAGCCTGCTTTGGGCTCCGCATTATGCATGGAGCCTGTTAAGATTCTCTCTCCCCTTCCCTTTGCTCCCCATAAATAAATAAGCTTGCTTGCTTATTTATTTATTTATTTAAAGTTAAAAAAGAGGAAGAAGAAGAGCTGGTACTTAACAGCACTACCTGGGATTTAAAAGCAAATGCTTAGCAATGAGTGAATGTATGCATACTTGGAAAACAGCTGACATCTGAATGAAGACTGGAATTAAGTTTCTCTCTTTTATACCCTCTGATAAGAGCCACAGTGAATACACCAGGAAATCAAGACAGTGGTTAACTTTTAGTAGCAGACTGATTACAGGTTTAGCAGGTTGTGTGAATTACTATTCTCTAGACCTTGTTTTACTTTCTTCTTACATTTTACTGTTTTTCTGAGATGTTTAGGTTATTTCCTGATGTCTCTTTATGCTGGACGTAACAGTGTCATTTTCTCCCATTCCATGTGATGTGATGTTTTTCATCATTTTCTCCCATTCCATGTGATGTGATGTTTTTCTGTGTTTTTCCATAGGAGGAAGAGCTTCGCAAAGGTGGAGACCCCAAATATGCCCACTTGAATATGGATCTGCATGTCTTCATTGAAGTCTTTGGACCCCCATGTGAAGCTTATGCTCTCATGGCCCATGCTATGGAGGAAGTCAAGAAGTTCCTAGTACCAGTAAGGAAATCCACATCCTATATCACTGAGCAAGAGAGAACTGGGATCTTGTGCTGTTGCTAATGAGGCAGGGGTTCTTAATCACGATCTCTGCGTAACCTGAAATTGCATACCAAATTCCATATTTATGTTCATTTTTCTGAGGTAGTGTGTTACTTTTACCTAGTCCTCAAAGCACTATACCCCAAAGCCACTCTACCCCTCCTTATCTAATGTGGTTTTAGTTATATACCAGGCTCTGTTGTTAGTATCTTAGGTCCACAGTGTGTCTGGCATCTGAACGTCTGGTTAAGAAAGATTTAACAGAGTCTTGACTGAGCTAAGTGTGTTGGTACTAGTGTGGAACTAGGAAGTTATGATAAGAAAATGGCTAAGATGGTTGTAAATCCCCTGTACTCAAGGGTTTATGTGCTAGACTCTGAAGAGTGTAGAAGATAGCAGCAAGAGGCTTATAGCATCCAATGTTAATAGATCAAATTTTGGTTAGGGTGTTTTCAGGGCTTTCTCTCCTGGAAGAATTTCTTACATAGGGTTTGATTTGAAAGAGGTGTGGTTGTTATAGGCTTGACTGTTGATGTTATTAAACAAATAGGTGTGCAGTTTCTTTCAGAGTATAACAGGGGGCCACGAAGAGTTGGGACAGCCCAGGTTACCTTAAGTCTTGCTTATTACCACCTGGTCAGAAGGTCCATTCTTTGAATAAGTAGAAAATGGTGTGATTTTTGCTCAGCAAGACCTACTAGTTGTCAGAGTTAGCATACTACAGTTGAATATTTAATAACCAGGCATGAATCTGGAACCTTAGGAAGCATGGGAAATACTCTTCACGAGAATCGAGTAAGCATCCTATTTTCGCCACTAAAACTAAGAGGAGGTGAAATACAGTTGTTGGCTTTCTTGTGTATGCAGAATGAGGAGTTGGAACTAAATGTGGTTGTCAGAGGATGTGAGAATCAGTAGAGCAAAAATTTATAGGCAGTGTGTACCTATAATGCTGAGCTCTAAGAATTTCCAACACTGTCTCAGATGTCTCAGCAGCTGCTTTGCTTCCAAGTACCTCGTCTTCGTTAGAATGTTCAAACATGAAACAGCCAATTTAAAATCTCCTAGAGAAGACCTCGGAACTTGGTAAATTTTCCCTTGAGGGTGTTCTTTTTGCTCTTTTTGAGGTGTTCTCTTGAAGCACCCTGAGCCTCCCAGTGTCTGAAGGGCTGTAGGGGAACACATATCTCCTCTTTATCCTTAGTCTCAGTGAATTTCTCAAAAGGAATAGCTTTATGAGGCTTTCATATAAGTGGATCTTCGAAAAATATGTCTGCCAGGCATATCTCGTGTCTTTGGTGTTGGTGTAGCATTTGGAAGAATCTAGGCAAATGGGTCGTCACTGGTCACTTGATTCTCCAGGGTGGGTCTCAAGC
This sequence comes from Taxidea taxus jeffersonii, assembly GCA_003697995.1. Classification (NCBI taxonomy): domain Eukaryota; kingdom Metazoa; phylum Chordata; class Mammalia; order Carnivora; family Mustelidae; genus Taxidea; species Taxidea taxus. The sequence continues at coordinate 10,159 of RCUC01118530.1, forward strand.
AGCCGTAATGTGCAAAGTAGGAGGAGGTGAAGAGTTGGGGGCGGAGGGCATCTCTGTGGTGACTAGAATCTTCTATTCTTGAAGCTCTGTCCAGCTAGGATATATAAAAAAGCATGGAGTATTAAAACTGAATGGCTCTCATCAGGAAATATGTGAAAAGATTTGCAAATGGCATTTGACTCAATTTGACTCAATTCTTCCCTCTTGTGAAGAAAAAGAAAGTGAGCCTATTTTTGCATCCATGACCAGAGCCTCCGTTTTCCCCTTAGAACCATTAACTGTACCAGAGAGGCTTCCTGGTACAGTAGGAAGAGCACTGGACTGGGACCTTTATCTGCGTCATCTTGGACAAGTTATTATTTCACTTTTCTGAGCCTCAGGTTCCTTGTTCATCCCAAACATTTGTTAAGTATCTGGTAGGTGCCTAATACTCTGCTTGGGTCTGAAGTTACAAAAATGGCTCCTTTCTCACAGTCTAGTGAGAAAGACAATTCTAGAATGACGTGGTAAGTGCTTGGGTCGAGAAAATGACACGGTGCTGTGGAAAAAGAGGAGGGAATGGGGGTGGCATCAAAGAAAGGTTTTCAAAAGAAGTAATATCTTAGGTTAAGTTTTCTAGGAGTGACTTAGTCTCTCAGGTAGACAAAAAAAGGCAGTGTAGTCAGATGATTCAAAGCCTAGATTTTGGAGACAGGTAATACTGAATTCATATCAAATCTGCTACTTACTAGCTGTCTGTCCTTAGGCTGGTGGCTTTATATGCCCTGATTCCGTTTCCCAGCTGTAAAATGGGACAACCTGCTTACTTACTTCAGGGTAACCTTGAAGATTAAACTGCAAAACCTATAGTGAGCTTATTATAAAGTACCCAGTGCATAGAGCTTAATTAATGGTAGCAGCTTTTACTATTCTAGGAAAAGGAAGCTATTTGCAAGAATGGGTGTCTAAGTATGCTAGGTTCTGAACTACAGGTGGTTCTGCATGGCTTGGAAGGAGTTTTCTGTGGAGAGTGGATGGAAGTGATCTGGAGAGCCAGGTAGGGACTAATTATGAAAAGCTTCAGCTGAATAATGAGGGGTCTGCCATCAGGACTGTCCTCGAAGAGATGACAGGTAGGATGCCATTTGACTTCAGAAAATGCATGACCTGAGACTTCATCTGGGCATTCAGAACTGGTCTTAGTATCCAAGGCTTATGTGGGCTGGACAGCTTCTAAGCAGAAGGTAGAGATGTGGCCTAGTAATCCTTTTATCTTTCATTTGCAGGATATGATGGATGATATCTGCCAGGAGCAATTTCTAGAGCTTTCCTACTTGAATGGAGTACCAGAGCCCTCTCGCGGACGTGGGGTGCCAGTGAGAGGCCGAGGAGCTGCACCTCCTCCTCCACCTGTTCCCAGGTAAGAAATAATGGAAACAACTAGAAATAGGATGTAAGTTTGGCCAGTACCATTTCTCTCTTAGTAGTGCTCTTTCTTCCATCTTAGAAGGGGGCCTCAGGATTTGTACCAGCAAGAGTGGAATTAAGTAGATTTTAGGTCCTTTGGCCATAGCCAAGTGCAGTAGTCCTTTTGAAACTTTTGGTCTTCTAATTTTGGATAATTCTAGCAGTTTAGAATGGTCTCTGGCTTTAGAAGTTTACTTGTGATTGACCTTTATGGAGTGTTCAGACTTTCCAAAGTAGTACACTGATGAAACATTCACAGGTCCACTTGGGAACCTGGGCAGTCTCCAGTATGGATCCTTTACCCGCCTCTTTGGGTTTTTTGGGGATTTTGTTTGTTTGTTCATTTGTTTTTTCCTCTGTGTTTTAATAAGTCTGCTTAAGGCATTGTGGGATCTGTCTGGCTCCAGAATTTGCAAACAAACCTGAACATGAAAGTATTATCTATGTATTAAAAGCTCCATTTAAAATACGTTTTCTTGGGGCGTGTGGGTGGCTCAGTGGGTTAAAGCTTCTGCCTTCGGCTCGGGTCATGGTCTCGGGGTCCTGGGATTGAGCCCCGCGTCGGGCTCTCTGCTCAGAGGGGGGCCTGCTTCCTCCTCTCTCTCTCTCTGCCTGCCTCTCTGTCTATGCCTACTTGTGATCTATGTCTGTCAAATAAATAAACAATAAAATCTTTAAAAAAAAACAAAAACGTTTTCTTGGGGCTCCCGGGTGGCTCATTTGGTCTTCTCTACCTTTCTCTCTTAATTAATACAAAATTTGTGTAACTTAAAATTTACCATATTAACCATCTTAAAGTGTACAGTTTGGTGACTTTTAGAATATTCACAGTGCTGAGCAACATCATCACTATTTAATTCCAGAAAATTCCCACTACCCCAAAAAGAAATCCCATACCTGTTAGCAGTCTCTCCCAATTCCCCTTCCCCCCAGCCCCTGGCAACTACTAACCTACTTTCTGTTTCTATGGAATTGTATTTTCTGTGCCTTTTGTGATAGGCTTCTCTCACTTTGCATAAAGTTTTCAAGGATCATTCTTGTTGTGGCATGTATCAGTACTTGGCACTAGTGATAGGAAACATATTACTTCCAAAAGCAACCCACCAACCCATTTCATTTAAGACAGCTCCAAGTATTAGAAGTTATCCCTCATTTTAAATGAGTCACTCCAGTAACTTGAAGTGGTTCTACCGTGTCAAGCATTGGACGTCCATTTTCAGTCATGTTTCTTTTCCAGCTCCAGAAATTTTTTTTGTTAGACTTGCTAGATCTGATTTTCCAGAAAAACTAGAAATTTGGATTTTACATGCCAGCGGTTGTTTAGTGTGTGCTCTGTTTAGTATTAGTCCCTGTAAAACCTCTGTGGCAAGCCAAATGCTGCCCATAGGCAGCCTAACATCCTGCGGCCTCTGGTTATCTTCTATTACTACAAACTAAAAAAACACAATAAGATTATTGAGATAAGGGGCACCTGGGTGGCTCAGTGGGTTAAGCCTCTGCCTTGGGCTGGGGTCATGATCTCAGGTCCTGGGATCGAGGCCCACATCAGGCTCTCTGCTCCGCAGGGAGCCTGCTTCCTCTTCTCTGCCTCTCTGCCTGCTTGTGACCGCTCTCTCTCTCTCTCTCTGTCAAATAAAGAAATAAATAAAATCTTTTAAAAATAAAAAAATAACATACATTTTCTTCTTGCAGGGGCCGTGGTGTTGGACCACCTCGGGGGGCTTTGGTACGTGGTACACCCGTGAGAGGAGCCATCACCAGAGGTGCCACGGTAACTCGAGGAGTGCCACCCCCACCTACAGTGAGGGGTGCTCCAGCACCCAGAGCACGGACAGCAGGCATTCAGAGGATACCTTTGCCTCCACCCCCTGCACCAGAAACCTATGAAGAATATGTAAGAAGTTTGAGCGGTGTGCCATTTCCTGATACCTAGAAGGCTGCCAAAGGAAGTTGAATGATAGGGCATTGGCCCTTGGTGTAGGTGGCAGGGACTGCCTGTAAGGTCTGGAGTCCGGTCTCTTCTTTTGCAGTGAATGTTAAACTATGAGAGGATTTTTCCATTTTAAGCATAGTTTAGTACATGTGAATAGAGGAAATAGGCTGTGCCTTGACAAATATACAGTGTTTTAATAAGGGGTCTTTTCACTAGTACTGCTGATAATGCTCAAGTTCAACATTTTTCCTTGTTTCCTGCCCACAATTTGGAGGGTGGTTTGGTTTGGTTGGTGGTTCAGTTTTGTTTCATTTTTTTTCTTAAAAAAAAAAAACGAAAAAAACCTTTCTCTGTCAACTCTTTACCAGTGGGTGTTAATTTGGGGGGAAAATTCTGCATTCTGTTAATCTAGAAGCCTACCATCCTCCCATGGGATATAATTACCTTCCCCACTCTGTGTGATTTTGCCTTTCTTTTTCATTTTATTTGTTCTAGGGGTATGATGACACATACGCAGAACAGAGTTATGAAGGCTACGAAGGCTATTACAGCCAGAGCCAAGGGTAAGTCAGGCAAGAGAAGTATTGTTTCATGTCCTAGGGGTGGAAGGAGGAGTGGAGCACCCGAGAGATTTAGGTAGCACACATCTGCGGAGCAGTGTGGCTCCCCTTTGGGGGGTATCTCCTTTCCACGTATGTAAGGCACGCAGATCTATAAGCTTAGGGAACTGTGAATCTGAATTTATTTATTTATTTATTAGAAGGCTTTCTTTATTTGAGAGAGAGCAAGCATGAAGGGGGAAGGTCAGAGGAAGTGACCCCCTGCTGAGCAGGGAGCCCAGTGCAGAACTCAATCCAATGATTCCAGGATCATGACCTGAGCTGAAAGCAGTCACTCAACCAACTCAGTCATCCAGGCACCCTGTGTATCTGAATTTATAGTATAGAATCTGGGAATAACAGATGAAAAATTCCTGAGCTGTGACCACATGGAAATGAAGGGAAAATGCCTTTAAATTGTTTTGATGTGTTATTGCTACATTAAAGGTGCATTAAAGTTTAAAAGGAAGCTAGAATCCTACTACCATAACTTAGGTTATTTTCTGTACTCTTCTTAAATAATGTTTTTGTGTATATGTATTTTATCTGTGATTGATTTAAAAAGTATTTCATAATTGTACAGTGGGGACAGAACAGTATGTTTGTTTACTCTCTTCCAGAGAGCCCTATACGTGTGTGTGTGTATAACTATGATTAAGATGGTCAGTTTTGGATTGTGCTTTTTCACTTTAAATTATGTGGTATCCATTTTTCTTTGCAATGGTTGTAATTTTGTTTTGTTTAAGTACACAGCAAATACCTGTTTTGGAAATATTTTCTGGTTTGGAGATGGGGCAAAATGAGCATATTCCTGCCCTACACATGTAGTAAAATGCCTGAAATGTGGGAGGAAGGGGAAATGGAAGCAGAGTTACTCTGTGGCTCTCTAACACTCTTATCTTTGGCTTTCAGGGACTCAGAATATTATGACTATGGACATGGGGAGGTTCAGGATTCTTACGAAGCTTATGGTATGTCTTTATTTCCATGGTGGGCAGAGTGTGCAAGTAAGTGCCTGCAGGAATGCTAGTGACTAGATTACTGGGGGTTGCCAGTCACACCGAAAGAGGAACCTTTAGAAAGCTGATATGTTGATAGGACAGTAGCCGTCCCATTCTTATTGCAATTGTGTGGTGTCCCATAGAAAGAGGAGCTCTTAAGGTGAGATGGGGTTACTCTTAGAAGGCTAAGCAGATGTCTGAGACTAGGGCTCAGGTCCAGCTAGACCTGGTTGGAGCAGCAAACTTTTAAGCTGATGTTGATCTTTCTCTCCTTTAGACCAGGAGAGATTGCCAGGCCTAGGTCATGTTGCGGGGCCCTTGCTGCTGGTGCCTAGGCCACATGGGTGGATACTGAGAACTTCTTCACATCCAATTTTATTCTCCAGCCCCACTACTTTTTTTTTCTTAATATTTTATTTATTTATTTTGAGGGAGAGAAAGTAAGAGAGCACAAGCAGGGGAAGCAGCAGAGGGAGAGGGAGAAGCAAACTCCACTGAGCAGGGATCCCAACACAAGGCTTGATCCCAGGGTTCCGGGATCATGACCTGAGCTGAAGGCAGATGCTTAACCAGCTGAGCCACCCAGGCACCCCACCCCACTTCATTCTGAAGAACAATTTTGGATCTCATTGAAAAACATTTCAGTGTAGAGGAAATGTTGGTGGAAAGGGAACCAACCAGATGGCAGGTAGCTTGGCAAAAGCAGGTTGGGTGCAAGCATCCTGCCTGTCATCTCAGATCTCGGGCAGTAGGAGCTGGGGTCACTTCAGGGCAGTACTGGCACCAAGCTCCTTCCTGGCTTGGAGACATCTCAGCTCAGTCCTTGATCCCAAGAGAGCTGTAGAGGCTGGAATGGCAGCAGGACCAAACTGTCTGTTTAGTTGAAAACACATTGCTCAAGAGTGTCCTCGAGTGCCAATTATGGCCCCATGTTAATGGGCCCCAGAGGGAGTGCTGTGTGGGTGCAGAGAGCCACTTTTTAAATGCAAGGTATTTTCAGCATACCTGAGGGAATTCCAGAGTCCTTGGCCAGGGGTTCAGCAATTGACCATTCATCTTAAGACACTAGTTAACAGTCTCCCCTTACCCCTAGACCCTTAGAGCTCCCGCAGACAAGCTGAGCCTAACTCGTCAACGCAGTCTGTAGTAGCCAGTCAGCTGCTTGCCTAGGGAAACCGTTTTTACCAATTCTAGCTAAATGGTGCTGGACAGTTGCCATCAGTAACACTGCTTCGCTCTCTTCGGCCACTATTTAGAAGGGCAGTGGGATTGCCCCGGGGTATTTCCCTCCCATCGGTGAGGCAGCACAATGCGGCCTCTGTGTGTGTTTGACTGAATTACATTTCTGTTTTGCCTGAGAAGAGACTGGACTGAAAGAGGCAGGCTGCCTCTTTTGCTCCTGGTGTGATGTTGCCACAGTTAATCTGTTATGATTTTGGCCTTTATAAACAGAATTACAAAAATAAACTGTCTTGTTAGTACCAGAAGCCATTTGGAAAGTGATGGCTGTACCTATTATACTAAGGGTAAAAACAGGCTTAGATAGGGTCTCTGGGACTTGAGGTCCATGTAGAGGTCTTAGACTTACAGTGATGGAGGCTCAGATTTGTGAATGCAGGCAGCTGGGGAAACACGTTGGGGATGAACTGGCATGGGTAGCCTCTGGGGGCGAGTGGGAAAATAAGCTCATACGTGCAACTCCTTTTCATAAAAGGTCAGCTGTAGAAGTAAGCAATCATCTCTTTCAGGCTTTTCCCTGTAACAAAAGAAAGCCATTTGAGGCTGTCAACTATGTTGTTTGGCTTCTCTGGACTATTTCATGAGAAAGGAAACAATGAATTCTCCGTATCAGTGCTATAAACATATCAGTGCTATAAACACGTCTGCTTCCCTATGCCAGAGCAGTGGACCAGCTCTGCTGGTGGGGAGGCCTCATGAAATGCGGCCCTTGCTTACTTCTCCCAGAGAGCCAGAGGACACTTTTTAACAGGGAAACCTGACTTGCTGTTGGAAAGGGAGCTACCTTCTTCTAGTCTGACTTCCTGAAGGTTCCATAGGCTTTCTTTGCCCAGTTGAGGCTTTCTTTGCCCAATTCCATTGGGAACAGGAAAAAGGGCATTGCAGACCTACTGAGATTCATTTCCTCACTGTCTCAAGCAAGGTGTTGGGTTTATCCAGATTTGGGGGGCTGGAAGAGAGATCATATTGCCTGTGGAGAACATATTTGCTAAAGATGACTCCAAGCCTTTTCTGAGCCGTTTCCTTCTGTCTGTCTGCTCAGAATTGCCCTACAGCTAGGAAATGAAGCTGTTCAAGAGGGCCAAGCAGAGCAGAAAGCAAGGACCACTGGGACGTGGCAAGACACTGGAAACAAAGCAGTGTTTTTGGTGATCTTTACCAGATGACCTATTCTTGCTCCTCCCATAATGCCCATGGTGTGTGGTTTATAAACTATTCTTGCTTTCCTCGCAGGCCAAGACGACTGGAATGGGACCAGGCCGTCGCTGAAGGCCCCTCCAGCTAGGCCGGTGAAGGGAGCATACAGAGAGCACCCATATGGACGTTATTAAAAACAAACATGAGGGGAAAATATCAGTTATGAGCAAAGTTGTTACTGATTTCTTGTATCTCCCAGGATTCCTGTT